>OX465036.1:2740191-2763641 GCA_949841015.1 Aplysina aerophoba | reverse complement strand
AGGTGGTGCTTAATAGCTATAATTAATATGATATTTTCAAATAAATGTGATAGACATCAATTCGTCTAGGAGTAGACAACCAAGTGGTTAACAATGTTTCTGTATTCTGTATAATTAGCACAACCATTTGCATGACGTAATATATTCATACACATTTTTGTTATTGCAGCTGAGTAAGTGCAGTGGACACCTTCGTATATAGTAGAAAGAAAATGCTTTCTGGTCCCTTGAAAGGCACATCTCCATTATGTATAGAACCAGACACTGTTCTCTCACCACTATAGTAGATGTCCATAATGGACAATTATATAATATTATGTACTTGCCCATAATTATAATTATTGTGTTTTTCTGTCATCAACTAGTGCAAACACTATGTGTATTATTATACTAATGTGCACAAAAACAATGTTGCACTGTGTGGTGAAGGAAGTATGTAATATACGTGTATGTGTGTGTATATATGTGTGTGTGTGTGTGTGTGTGTGTGTGTGTGTGTGTGTGTGCGTGTGTGTGTGTGTGTGTGTATGTGTGTGTATATATGTGTGTGTGTGTGTGTGTGTGTGTGTGTGTGTGTGTGTGTGTGTGTGTGTGTGTGTGTGTGTGTGTGTGTGTGTGTGTGTGTGTGTGTGTGTGTGTGTGTGTGTGTGTGTGTGTGTGTGTGTGTGTGTGTGTGTGTGTGTGTGTGTGTGTGTGTGTGTGTGTGTGTGTGTGTGTGTGTGTGTGTGTGTGTGTGTGTGTATGTGTGTGTGTGTGTGTGTGTGTGTGTGTTTGTGTGTGTGTATGTGTGTGTGTGTTTGTGTGTGTGTGTGTGTGTGTATGTGTGTGTGTTTGTGTGTGTGTGTGTGTGTGTGTGTGTGTGAGTGTGTGTGTGTGTGTGTGTGTGTGTGTGTGTGTGTGTGTGTGTGTATGTGTGTGTATATGTGTGTGTGTGTGTGTGTGTGTGTGTGTGTGTGTGTGTGTGTGTGTTTGTGTGTGTGTATGTGTGTGTATGTTTGTGTGTGTGTATGTGTGTGTGTGTTTGTGTGTGTGTATGTGTGTGTGTGTGTGTGTGTGTGTGTGTGTGTGTTTGTGTTGTGTGTGTGTGTGTGTGTGTGTGTGTGTGTGTGTGTGTGTGTGTGTGTGTGTGTGTGTGTGTGTGTGTGTGTGTGTGTGTGTGTGTGTGTGTGTGTGTGTGTGTGTGTGTGTGTGTGTGTGTGTGTGTGTGTGTGTGTGTGTGTGTGTGTGTGTGTGTGTGTGTGTGTGTGTGTGCATTCACACAACATATGCTGTGGCAGTGTTGTACATGTGATGGTGGTCAGGTATTATAAGTGGCATGGTATATATATGATTGGGGTTCTATGACGGGACTTGCACTGTGTGGTAACCCCTGCTGTTTGTACGTCGTGGTGGTTGTAGTTGTGTGCCACGAATGCCTATAATTATACTTCTTGCGTATCGATCCTAGGCAGATAATGAGTCTTTTGGTACTTTCTTTGTATCTACAATCTATGCAAAGCTGACCAGCTAGGGTCTAAAAACATGGTCATATTTTTATGGAGCTTTATGCTCCATATAGCTGCCTATACCTTAGCGGTGTGTGGCAGCTCCTCTGCGCAGTGTCTCCAGTGGCAGCAGGCTCGCAAGGTTACCACAGATGTCTTCTTCGGTTCCTGTTTCGTCTTCGTAGCCACTATTATAGTTATGCTATTTACGTACACGTGCACATGCAGAACAATGAATGCACAAGGTGACACATCAGAATTGCACTATAATAGTTATATATGCTGTATCCCAGACTCACAATTGATGCAAACACACAATGTATATATTATGCAATTAACCTCCTTGTGCGCATGTTACACAAGAATTATTGAATAAATTTGCAGAGTCATATAGCATTGATAGCACTAGCTATCTATATAATATATATAATAAGATTCTTACTTGTACATGCCATGCCACTACCATTGAGCAAGTTCGAATTCAGTTTGTAGGCGATGCCCATACTTGCAAGACGGCTATAGTTATAGAGTTATATATAATGCTACAAAGTGCTGCCGATGCCCAAATGCAGTTGTGCATTCAGTACCATGCAGCAAATTTGAAATGTGAACAGATGATATTGAAAAAATTTACTTATGTGGAATATGTCCAGCAGCTGTTCACATGTGATGGCATGTGGTGTGTGGGCAGTCAGAAGACCCATGGCTTGTAATCATATAGAACATCTTGCAATTCGTACGGAGGCACTCACAGCTATCTGGTCCAACAAGATCTTAGGGGGTCACCGTTAAACTGCACAGTAGGGATAAAAGTAGTCTGTCGAAGTCGTTCCCAACATTGAGACATCCGTGATCGTATTTATAAACCCACTAAAGCCACAAGAATGACTTATATATAGTTGCAGATGAATTCCTAACTCATGTAACATTTATCAGAGACTAATTGCTACATAATTTATGGAAGGATGAAAGGTGTGGTATGTACTGGCTTGCAAGCAGGGCAATGCAGTAGATGGAGAAATTACTGAGAATGTTATAAATAAATATATACATAACATATAATATTAGCAATAAGGTCAATTCAGAGTTTAACATTCTCACCATCTGCCTCCTCTGTTGGGCACATTTGTAATGACTTTTCAGCTAGAGCCTACTTCCTTTCCTGAAGTCAGCTTGCGCCTTCGAAAATACTCTTCAGCAGCCTCCTTATTAGCTGCCTAGCTATATGTTGGAGGGGAGACTCTGTGATTGAATTTGGTAAGGGGCCCATGCCTTCTGATCCGCACGCCGCAAATGGAAGACCGAATGGAAAACTGCTGCTGATGCCAGAGCTCGAGATTAGTGGCGAGCATGCGGATGCCAGCAGGATATGCCAACAGATATTATATATTTATGGCCGACGGACACAGCTAGACCGCACACACGTGACAAGAGCGCCCGAACGACGACAGCGACCTAATTGGGCCTTAGGCGTGCAGGAAGCGCATACACCTCAAGCCAGATTCGCCGCGCGCTCGGCAATGATTGTTGCATGTATTTGCGCACATGTAGAGTTCTTCCTAGTCTGCATGTGTATGGTTTTACAGCCACGTGCATGTTTTTCATGTATGGCTTACTCTACGCATGCTCAGTGTTGTAGTAGGACCTCGTGCTTGTTGTAATAGCAACGTGAGTTGTGTATTGTCATTGAGTTACTGTTAAGGTGACCAGTTGTCGTTCACGGCGTTCGCGTGCCTGCTGAGTGACCCACGGCACCACAAAACTAACACTGACTGGCTGCTTGTTGCTATGACTAACGGATCATTAGCATTAGTATGCCGGTCAAAAATTGGAAATAATTTGCTGGGTATTTTCGGTCACTGGCTGAATCAGCTGAGTTTCTCCAATGCTGCTAGTAGTAGGGGCACAGATGAGTGACGGAAGACTGGATGCATTGATTGGTATGCTCAAGCCTAAGTCTAGGATTGCATTGAGTCTTCCTAACGTCTGGAGAGCAATGCAGGTGTGCAACACAATAAATAACCCTATTTTGCATGTTCATATTATCCATTGGTGCTTTGTTGTAAGTGCTGCATGCAGCCAATCTGTGCCCTAGTGCCAATGGACATGGTGCATTCTAATAATGTTGATTGATTGAATAATCTGTGGGAATGCAAGTGTAAAGTGAAGTACTAATCACCTGCGACTATCTAGTGTGATAGACAGTAACTACATAACCGTTCCCCCTCCTTCCTTAGTATTGCACTTGAATGGGGTGCGAAAATCACTTGTTCAATGCCTTTTTGTCATGAACATGATAAACTTCTGATCTTGCATGCACAGATGCTGTCCTCGTTCTACCTTTCGAGTGAGAATCTGTCTAAAATTTGAATCTGAGTCACAGCAAAGACTGTGCGACTTCATCTCGATGTACTTGGACCCGAGCGTGTTATGTAGCGAACGACTGCTAGTTCAAGTGGCCAGAAATACCCCGTGACCGGATTTAACCCGAGTTACCTTACAGTTAATTCCTGTTACCCATGTGATTTCTTCTGAATAATATTATCACTATGGTAACTGCATATTAACTACACCAACATCTGTGGGGTGCAAAACAAAAATTTTTAAGATGCTGACCTACCCACTGATGACTCAGAATATAAGAAGGTGGGGAGGAAGTGTTTAGGCTACGCAAGCTAAGACTATTGGCAGACAGGACCAGAAAAGTGAGTGCCTTTCTTTAAATATGCAGAAGCACACAATACCATTATAATTTGTTTATATATTGCAGTATTGGCTGTTGTTTAATGCTATTCTAAGAGATATAGCATTCCCACAGCTTACTCGTGAGACAGAATATTGTTTTCTGTATATTTTCCTGCCTTACTCCTGTAGCGAGAAACACATCAGGGTGAATCAAGTGCTCCACATACATGGTGACATATGAATGTAGTGACAATGGGGGAGAGTAGTTGCAAGATATGTGTGTTTCTGTGATATGTCTTACTAGTAATGCAAGCGCTTTTAATGTGCACGCAGTTCAGTGATCCTGAAAATTGCAGAAGCCGTATGCTACACTGTGCCATGCAGTGTATAGTCTACCCACTAATTGAGACCAGTCACAACGAATAAAGTGTGCACACAGTTTCAGGCACTATTTAGGCATAGACCTTGTGTACAAATGACTCTAGGTTAATGGACGTGTAGAGTTGGCCTTAGTGAATGTTAAGTGTTAAATGGAGGCGTTTAGTAAGATACAACTTCTTGCTTTCCTAACCATAAGTGGGCTATTAATGAACAGGTATCCACGGGGGTCATTAGCAGGCTGTCAAATTAGATCAGGTTCCATTGGAAGGGGCACAATTCTACTGTAGCTTATTCTGACTCCCTTTAGTCCAGTGAAAGCTGATTAATTTTTTCTTGCAGTGATTCCATTTGGTACTATAACTCGACCAGACATGTTTAGAATTCACATTTTCTCAAAGGGAACCATAGCATTGCTGGTTATGTGATTGTCCCTTAGCTCCTACTTCCATTGCATACTATTGCATCTGCTATTACTATCTTAATCCCTCAAGACTTCCATACATACGTATATCATTCCCTCAGTACCCCAATTGCAAGAGGCACAAAATGGGGTAGTGTACAGAAACTCATGCACCGGACTGCAACAGTTTCTCTATATACGTTAGAAGTCAATGTGGTATTTAGCTGCACAACTGAAGGAAAATCAACAAGCAGTCTTTATTGCTTACTCAAACCTGCCAACACTGGCTGAGCACACTGTGAACCCTGGTTACGAAGTAGATTAGCCAAATGGCACTGTACTGGACTCTTGTCAGACCCCTTCTACCAAAATTATACCTAGAGCTGTGGTATGTACATCCAAGCCCTCCTCAAAAGAGAGTGTGGACCACTTCCAACTGACTACATATAGTCTCTCACAACAGCCACTGTTTCTCCATGACATTGTTCCGCCCACACACCCAGCCTCTGACGTGTTTACAATTAGCCACATGCTCCCTTTAATCTATAATCTTTTAGTACTAATTCTTTCCTTATTATCAGATAGAAGCACTAGCTATAGGCTTCCTATAAAAGCATAGTGGTACTTGCACTGGCAATTGTTCCACTGCTGCAGTTAACGTTGTGGTTGGGTAAGCTAGTCGATGTGAATTGCTGAGCACACAATTCCTAGATACAGCCTGCTCTTGGCAGAGTTGACCAATTTGGCATCGAATGCGACCTGAATGCGTGCCTTTCCTCCGTTGCACAGACTCCTCTTCTGTAGCTGTAGTGCGGTGCAAGATGAGGGGCTTGTTTGTGGTCGTGGTGCTGATGGCAACGCTGGTCTCTCAAGGAACAGCACAACTCCCATGTAAGTTGTGAGGACCACTTCCCTATTCCCCTGCAGTGAAATTGCACAGTGTATGTATATAGCTAGTACACATCTGTTTGAAGAGAAAGGAACAAGCACCCTTACACCCAAGAAGTAGGAGTCTCATTCCCCCCTTCCCCCCCCCCCTCCACACACACTCAACATGTAGTTGGCCCAGAGTTTAACCTCAGCCAGTATCAAACCACTGAAGGAGAAACACTAGTGGTCCGTTTGTCAGCTCCTATCCTGACTAGGCACCAAATCCCTGCTTTTACTGGAAGTATTGAAGTGGACATAACTGCAGAAGACCTGCCAAGTGGTGACCCTTGGCAAAGTGCTCAATTTGGTAAGTGTCATGTCTCCGTTGTGCATCTAGTATAATAATTTGTGTCTAGTTTGTGATATTGTTCATTCTGTTCTGTAATTTGGTCCATTATAGCCCACAAAATTAGAATACAAATGGGGATTTCGTACATATAATATGTATGAAAATAAGCTAAATTGATTGGGCTATAGAATAGATCTGGACCAATAATTGTTAAATGCATGGTCTGCAGGTTGGACCACTCAGCACACAGGAGCGAACATGAAGTAAACTTCATTCATAGCTGGAAATTCCTGCTTACATGCAAAATTCATAACAGTGTCACCATAGAGAACTATCCCTCTGCGTATTAATGCCTTATATGTAGGTGTTTGTAAGTAGTTAATTGTGTCAATCCTTTCTTGTAAATTTGACTTTAACTCTTACTGATATAGCTAAGATATTACTCATCATGGCCACCTGATGTTCACACTCGTATTCTTTGAATGCAATGACTTACTTTATGCATACAGGGATTGACTACCTTGTCAACAGGGAGAAAGCATTGTGCAGGACACTCTCTGTTACTTTTCAATCCAAACAAGCCAATTCAACTGAAAATGAGATTGTAGTTGCTGATGATACTATCATTGAAGGAAGTGAAACTTTTCGTCTCCGAATTGTTGCTGCTAGGTTCATTGGGGAAGCAGCAAATTTTTTCAGGGCTCAGGATGGACTGAACAACACCGTTGCAGATGTAACCATTGAAGACGATGACTGTAAGTTCACGATCATCAGTATTATTTGTTTGGAAACAGTTACGGGCAGGACTTCTAATTATATGCATGTCATGCATGCTCTGTTTCTCCTAAAGTTGTAGCGGTCAACTGGATTATCTCAGAACCCATTAATTGAAGTGACTGAGGGAGAAATAAACCCACCAGAACTGTTCGCTCAAGCATATGGAATCTATGCCACTCCTATAGAAATTGGTGTTGTATGCGCACGGGTTATTGTCAGTGGTGTACCACCAGGTGCGGACACTAGTTCAAGCACTGACACTCTAAAGCGTGCAATTATCTATCACTCTTCATCTATTTGTTTGCAGCCATCCCTGACAGAGACTTTGAAGTCTTAAGTGGAAACTCACTGGTGTTCACAGATGTTGAGACCCTTAGATCTAATTCCAGTACTAGTGTTGTGTTATCAATCATTGATGACGACATTGCTGAACCGTGTGAGTCCTTTATCTGTACTCTGCAAGGAGGTGCTCTGGATCGAGTCCGTGGTGTTGATCCAAATCGAGTGACTGTTAGGATTTGTGATAATGATGGTGAGCACAACAATGTATGTTCTGTACACACTGTATAGAATGACTATCGTTAACATTTATTATACGTCTTTCCCTAAGAGTTGAAAGTGCGTTGGGCTAGTGATACCTATGTGTTTGATGAAAATCAAGTAGCAGCAACTGTAGAGCTTGTTACAGATTCAAAATTTGAGGAGGACCGAGTCAGTATCCAAGGGTTTCCCAGACAAATCCCTGATGGAGATCCCAACCGCATTGACAGTCTTGTTGTACCAGGACCAGCTTTTCCAGGTATGTTAATGAGGTGACACAGCCTGCTACGGTACGTGACACGGAAAACTTACCTTTTTCCGCAGACACGCCGCGTCGGTTTTCCGAGGGCTGCCGCGCGGCAATACGCGGACGCCCGTGCGGCAATACGCGGATTGTCAGCGCGGCAATGCGCGGACGCTCCGCGGATCTATACAATGCGGAATCCGCGGATGAGCGCGAAAGCTTACGCACTCGATCGAAGACGGGTATTGGCTGCTGAAGCAGTATCCTTGCAGTCACCCTACCACTGAGGGGCTCTCCACTGGTCAGCCATTTTGTCATTCGCAAAATCACTGCGTATATATATACGTGCTAGCTTGCGGTTATCTTGATGTTTGTTAAACCCTAAGTCGACGTTTCAGGTCATTTGACGCCGCTTGTGAAGGAAGTGTGTTGCGAGTACATACGTACGTACCTGCTGGGTTTCGCCATTTTCCGCACGAATCCGCGCGGAATTCCTGCCTAGATTCTTCCGCGCGGAATCTTGCGGAAAACCACAGCGGAATCGTGCGGAAAATCCGAGCACGTCCGCGTGGATATCCGCGTCCGTCCGCACCGGAAAATCGAGGAATTCCTCGGAAAAATGTAAGTTATCCGTGTCAAGTACCGTATGTCTTCTTTTCACATTAGACACTTAATCTCTTCGTTTCAGATGTACACACATTTACATATGTCGCTATCCCTAATTCCTTCCATTTAAGGGTTTGCCTTTGATTCCACCATTGAGAGAGTATTTGTAAGAGTTCCTTCTCTGTTATTTGGAAACAGGATTTTTGGCAATGCTCAAGTGACACGTAAGATTCTACAAATTGAACTCACAAAGGAACCCAAACTGATACGAATGACATTGTTGTTTTGCACCTTTCCATGCAGAGTCTGGTCGCAGTGATGCTGTAAACACAATCAATGACTTTGTGTTCACATCAGACAGCAGATCAGCGTTTGAGAACTTTACCATTGTTGATGATGATGTGCTGGAGTTTGATGAAATCTTTATTGCCGTATTTAGTTTTGGCCCTGAGATTGAGAAAACCTGGAATGCAAGACAAGTAGAGCCCATATAATAGCGTTCATACAGATCAGAGATGATGACTGTGAGTCATGCTAACATTTATTTGTGCAACATATACGTACAGCACAAAAGTATATGATTACGTACAGTATACAATTATGTGTTGCTTTGGTAGCAAGGCTGACATGTAGGTAGATTCTGATGCATACTTTCACTTTTGGCTTATAGTTTATTTGCACTGTGTACTGGCATTTCTAGTGCATATATATACGTATATATATATTATATTATATATATACGTATATTGTTTAACATATACATAGATGGAATAATTAGGGAGGCAATGGACGAATTTGTAGGGGGAGTGCAGTTATCTAACACAAAGGTACAGGTGTTACTTTTTGCTGATGATATTGTAATGGTCACGGAGAGGAAGGAGGACATACAGAGGAACCTTGAAGTGTTGAAGGCAGCTATGCATAAGTAGAAGAGGGATGCAGTGTGACAATTGACGGTGAGAAGATTGAAGAGGTGCAGAGTTTAAAGTATCTTGGGTCAAGTATCAGTGCTGATGGGTCGAGTGAGGAGGATATTGAACAACGAATAGGTGCCGCGACGAGGGTGGTGGGAGCGATGAGGAAGGAAGTATTAGAGCGGAGGGAGTTAAAGAAGGAAACGAAACTGCGGGTCTTTAATGCGATGGTAGTGCCTACTCTTCTGTATGGCTGCGAAACGTGGACAGTGCAAAAGAGACATGAAAGTAGGTTGCAAGCTTGTGAAATGATGTGTTTGCGAAGAATAGAGGTTGTTTCAAGGCTAGACAGGATGAGGAATGAGGACATCCGTCAGTCCCTAGGCCAAGTGGCGGTGGTGGACATGATGAAGGACAGGCAGATGAGGTGGAAGGAGAAGCTAGAGAGAATGGATGGCAGTAGACTGGTGAAGCAGGTGTATGAAGGTGATGTAGTTGGGAAAAGACCAAGAGGACGCCCAAGGAAGAGATGGGATGATAATTTTAAATAGGCTGTATGGACTTTTAAATTGAAGTACTATACCCCATTTATAGTATGTAATTACTATGCTGACAATATTACCCATTCATCAGTCATATTATGTTGTCATGTGTATTAGCGGCTACCTCCTGCATAGGAGACAAAAGCCTGGTTGAATAATAATAATAATGATTGTTAGCAGCAGTATTCATGGTCCCTATAGGTCTACCACTTTGTACCTATCGGTACTGCGGAAAGAACAAGGCTGCTCTGTGCACTATGTAAGCACACACTTGTACACACTCAATGCCATGTTGACATTGTAGACATTTGCAAGCTGAAGGCATACAGTACTTTATTGATAGCTGGATTTGTAGTCCACTTAAGTATTGGATGTTCGTACCGTTACAGAACCAGGGCTGACGGCAACTGCACCAACCAACTGACCTGCTGCAAGGCTTGCTATGTTGCAAGAGAGGAAAGGCCATTTCCCGATAAATGCAGCACTGGCCTCAGGAAGTATAGCTGTGTTGGTTTCAATGGACGTCAGCAGAAGGCTTGCCTGAGAGGTGGGCAAAATGTTTGAAGGATGAGTTTAAAGACAGTTTTAGAAAGATATGTTATCTATCAGTATAAATGCTCAATGCATTATGTGCTATCCTATGGGACTTTATATTAACACTTTGCATGCAATTTGCAGGGCCTGCAAGGCCTATTTAAAAATTCTGCCTAATTTAAAACTCACCAATTTCCCTCAGTATAACTTCCCCGGTCAGTGCTTCTCTGCCACTGCCACCGTTCCTGACAGGAATTATACTATATTATTTATTTAATTTTTGAAATGAGTGGTATATATTGCAACTTGCACTGTATATATGTATGTCCACAATGTGAACGGCGATGGCAGAAACGGGCAGACTACGCAAGTGGGTGCTGCAGTTGCACAAGCTTTGATGGCTGCACCTTGCGGTATATAGCTCTGCAGCCGCACAGCACGCTCTTCACTTTCCTCCGCTCTGCGGCGTTTTGTCCGCAGGAGGTCCGCAGCCAGTCGATTGGATTTCGCTATAGCAAACATACTCCCTCCCACACTCTGCTGTGCTCTGGTTCAATGTGCAGTGGCCGGCTGTTAAGCGTCCGTACCTTCCGCAGATTCACACTCAGAGCTCACCATCTCTACAAAGCTGGTTAACACTCTGCTAGTGCACGAAATAGCCGGCTAAGGACCGGACAATCTACCATTACCATTGTTAGCAAGAAAACTGGACAAGAGACAAAGCGACGGCGAGGCAATAGGTAAAGCGGCATAACTTGCTCATTTGCGCGCGAGGCATGTATTATGCGCTATGCGTATGCCTAGTTAATACTTTGGGTGTAGTATTCATCGCCTTGGTGGTTGAACTATTAAAAGACTAGTGCAAACTGCTCAAACATGAAAGTGCTTTATACGTACCTATGTCTGTGCAACAAGAGATGTATGCATGTATGATGTCAATTTCTCACACATGATGCTTTTCTGTAGACCCCTAGAAGAATGCAAAAGGAAAGGTTCTTCAAGTGTCCTGAATACCCCTGGAAATAATAATAAACGGATACTTCACAACATTAATCCAAGCAAAATAATGGATTTTGTGGTTACGCCGAGGTTAGCCCAACTGAACCACTGTAGAACATTCCATTAGTGCAGCATAGATATGTATATATATATGTATATATATATATATATATATATATATACACGCCATTACCATTGCGATATAATCAATATTGCACAGGTCAAATTTCCATATTGCACAAGTCAACAATGAAGCTACAGCTGTCACTGAGAAGCAGTAAACAAGTCAACAAATGAAACTGCAGCTGCTAATGACAGCAAGCATGTTATAATTAGCAAGCAAAGCATGAGTATAATGACAAATGAGCATACACATGCAGCTAGCATACTGAGTTCTGAGTTACATTGAATGAAAAGGTCATTGAGTTCTTCAGCTGTAAGCTCCAGGATATATATGTCGAGGTGGAGGCAGAGGAGGGTTGATGCATATGTTAACTGTGCATCCACTCAAGTTTAGAGTTGGTACCGTTTATGGCGGTATTGGAGACAGTTATTTCTTGCTGCTTCTGAGCGATTGATTCAAAGGACAATGTAGCACCTTCCAAGGCAATGACAGAAACAGTCTGGCGTGGCTAAGCTCATTTCTGCAAGCTTGTCTTCAAAGAACAGGATCTGAACTGAAGAATTCACCAGGAAGGACCAAAACTGACAAACTTCTCATCTTCTTCATGGAATAGTCAACAAACCGTCATTAGGGTTGCTATACACTTCAGTCAAACACCACATACAAATATAACGGATTGCTGCAGACAAGGGGAGGAAGATGATGCACACCCTAGCCCCACCCATGCAGCCATGTCCAGCTCCTTACGCCACAGTTGTGCTACATGCACATGCAGCACCATGAATGGTATACTTCATAGACCAAACTCTAGTCCAGACTCACAACTCATGCAGGCACACATACACACCAACTTGTGCATGTACATACATGTAACCAACCAGGAGTGAGGGCACACAAATATAGTACATGGAGCTCGAGGCTCATTTAGCAGGCCTTGAGTTTGAGCCCAAACTGTGATCTGTCCACTGACCCCTGACCTTTGACCCCTCTAGCACCACTGACCATTGACTATGCGAGAATGCCGTGCATTATGGTTAATTTCCTACATATGCTCATGTACATATTGTAACAAGATAAGTATACAACTGTGCCACAGAGGTTTTAAGCATGTTTATAACTGCAGTGGTTGAATTCGATCTATGAATCAGTATAGTAAACCATACATCCATTGTTGCAATTCTTTTCACTGTCGCTGGGAAAGTATAGTCAAAATATTATCTGTAGCGATTTCATGTACAGCACATCATCATCACGCTTTGCCATGGATAGCAGACAGCACAATAGCACATGCAGCGCAGAGAGTGGGGCTGTCTATGTACGAATGGTGTATATATAGAATGTTTAGGTACATCAGCCTTCTGCCAACATTGGTATAGCTATGTCATCTAAAATACAACGTATAATAATACATGGGTAAATGACTTGTGTAAGATTTGTGATATAACATTTGATAATCTTTAATTGCAAGTGGTCTAGAAGGCTGTCACACATATAGTCACAAATTAATGGCATGCAAGAATTCTCTGCCACGTGCAGGCATGCACAGCCATTTAATTACATCTAAATAGCAATAGCCATATGACATTACTCACACACACGTGTGGGCATGCATGCACACCCATCCCTCACCCCATCCGGTCCCCCCACCCACTATATATAGAGTTAACAAGGTACTGTGCCATAGCCAAGCATATGTCGCACCAAGCCTCTTGTTGTCCATTTTGATTCTGCAGTTTCGGGAACAGTAAGCAACCCTTCCACTACCACAAAGAAGTGCTTTTCAGTTATTTATACACACTAGCAAACTAGGGAACGTTGAATTCTGTGCCGTTACAAGTAGATTCAGCACACTCTATTATACCACATAACACAGGCAAACATGCTCTCACAAATCTTACTGTCTTAACCAATTAAGGTGAGCAAAGCACTCACATGTAGATGCAGTGTACTGAGAGGGCAGGACTTCCATCGTATGACGTCACGGATTAAATGGCCGTTGAGGTGCTGGCACGCGACTACGGTGGGGTCTGGTTCACGAGACGTAGTAGGTATCGTATTCAACCACCTGATTGCATTCCCTCCTTTATAGACTCTCCTCCTCTGGATCTTCCGTATACTTATACGTATACGGAGCTTTTCTACGGTGCAAGATGAGAAGCGTCTTCGGAATTATGCAACGAAGTCTCTCTAAGCACTGCACAAGAACTTGAACTACCCTGTAAGTTGTAAAGGCCACTGCTTCGTAGCTGTGTGCAGTATTGCTTCCTCTGCTGAGTCATTTCTGTGTAATAGATTGTCAATGTCAGATTACCACGAATTTAGATGATTTAAGCGAGATTGCAGTTAAAATCTGTCCTCATACATACGTATTTGACAAGAAGACCAAGGCCACATCACTTGATGTGAATAGTAGTCTCCTCTTCTTTGTACACAAACTGCAGTTGAACCTGTTTCTTTCTGTTAGCCAGTATGATGTCAATAACAGAGGATGGCAGGTGATCCGTTCATCAGATGTCCTGACCTAATGCCAAGCTCCTGCACAAGTGGTGCTTTCCCTTCAATTCTCTGATGCTAATACTCCACTGGCACATGTACAACTTGCACTGTGTGGTGATGTACACTGTGGTTGCATGTGATGGTGGTATGGTCCTGTTTGTGTATACATATGTGATGGAAGTTTGAGTTATAAACCTTGCTTTCTACTGATTATTGCTGTAAATTGCAAAACGTACTCTGACCACCAAATGTCTCTCAGCACCTCATCTTGCTTATCCTTGAAACGTTTGATCCCAATCAATCCTGCAATGTCTTCCAATACGTGTGTTAAGTTCTCAATGTCATTGCCAGACACCGGTAACCTTTTACTGGTACCTGTGTGATTTTGTTGTGAATGTCATTATCACTACGGTAACTGCATAATAATGACCCCAACTTCCGTGTGGCGCAGAACAAAAACGGTGTAGGCTGTTGACCACACCCAGCCTTCCACTCTGACCGAGGACTCGGCATATTAAATTAGAAGGGAAGATGTGGTCTGGCTTTGCGAGACTAGTAGCAGACAGGACCCGAAATCAGAGAAGTGAGCGCATTTCTTTAAATAAGCAGGAGCACATAATCCAATTATTAGGCATTTCTGTAGTGCAATATATGTAGGCTGTTATATAATGCTAATCTAAGAGACACAGTGTTTACTCAGCTCACCTGCACGGAGGAAAATTGTTTTCTGTATCAGTCAAATGTGGCTATTTCACGAACTACAGTGGAACCTCTCTACAAAGGACACTCCGAATATAGGACACCTCGCTAATGAGGACACTGTCTGCCTCCCCAACTACATACAGCTAACTGTGTACAAATCTACCTCTGAATTACAAACACTTCTTATTACAGGACAGCCAGCTGGGTCCCAATGGTGTCCACTATAGAGACGTTCCACTGTATATATGAAAAGATAAATACGGTAAAATAAAGAATACCCCCCCCCCCCGTAGAAACCAGTACAAGTCCTCTTTTGAATACTCTGGAGCTAAGCTATATAATGAGCTGCCCAATCATTTAAAGACGTTAACCTCAGTCTCTGCCTTCCATAGGGCTCTGCTCAAACTGTAGCCACCCCTGGTTTCTGTGTACCGATTATCATTGATTGACTATTACGGACTTTAAAATACCTCCATCCCTGCTACCTAGATACATCACTAGATCTGTTATTTTATCTGTCGCGTCCTCTACTAGTCACATTCTATACAATTATGTTTTATGTAAATCAGGACCTGTATGAAAACCTGCTGTTTTGCAGATGCAGCACTTCCTGTGGTAAAATAAAATTGATGATAATGAAGAGGCACGACAGTTTCTGATCTTGCAGTCTTTAGTTCCCTAGTTTATTCCTGTAGTGAGAAATGCATCAGCGTGTGCCAAGTGCTTGGCATGCATGGTGACATACATACGTATATACATGGTGACAAATGGGGAAGCATAGGGACGAGATATGTGTGTTTCTGTGATATGTCTTACATAGTAATGCAAGTGCTTGGCATATGTTCGTAGTTCAGTGATCCTGAAAATTGCAGAAGTCATATGCTGCACTGTGCCATGCAGTGCATAGTCTACCCTCTAATTGAGACCAGTCAAAACAGTTTGAGGCACATTTTTGGCATAGACGTTGTCTACAAATGACACTACGTTAATTGACAGCTAGGCTAATTGATGTGTAGAGTTGGCCTCAGTGAGTGTTAAGTGTTAAATGGCCTATTCATGTAGAAGGAGGTGTTTAGTAGGATGCAAGTTCTTACTTTACTAACTATGGGCTATTAATGAGCAGGTTTCCATGGTGGTCATTACCAGGCTGTCAAATTAGAGCAGGTTCCATTGGGATGGCTGTAGCTTGTTCTCGCTCCCTTCTGTCCAGTGAAAGCTGATTAATTATTTCCTTGCATTGATTCCATTTGGTACCACAGTTTGACCAGTAAACATGTTTAGAATTCACATTTTCTCAAAGTGAACCATAGCATTGTTGGTTCTGTGATTGCTATTATGCTACACTTAAAGTCCCTCAGCTCCTGCTTCTATTGTATACTGTTGCATCTTCCAGTACTATCTCTAGCCCTCATGACTTCCATAAGTATCATTCCTTTGGTACCACAAGAGGCACAGAATGGAGTAGTGTAGAAACTCATGCAAGGACTGCAACAGTTTCTGTATGTGATCGTGTACCGAGAGGGGTCGTAAGAGTGCAGCAAACACGGGCGTGCAATGGTCACTGGTGCTGGGTAGCAACGTTATTATCACTGAGAGCAAGTACACAGCAGAGCATGGTGTTTAAAGTGCCACTGACATGCAAAATTTTTATTGCAGAAAAAGGTAGTGTACTACCAGTGGAGAAGCTTCGTGGCACTCTTAATTGCAAGCAATGGCTGCATGGGGGAGAAATTCGAGGATTTAGTTGCCAAAATCTGTCGTTATGTAATTAGTGACGTCATCAAAACTGGACTTTCAGCAGATCGTCGTGACGTCACAAGGGGAACGGAAGTAGATGGCTGAAGGCACTGACAACGTAGAAGATCATCTCTCTTGCTACGATTCTTCGTACGGCGAATGTAATTTGGAGGTTTACGATAGCAGCGATGGTGTTAATAGTGGAAGCAAGGACAAGGAATACGGCGGTGGCGATACGGACGCGCTGGGAAAGGAGCCTTACCAGTTTATACCTACTGGCCACCGATCGGACGACTTTGCGACTCTGCATCCTGCTCGTACTAGTGCCCAAGATGGTCTTGACCCTCTGCAACTTGCGCTGGTGCTCATTTTCAGTTGACCCCATTTGTATGTGCACACATACAAATGAGCATGTTTTGCAACTTGCACACTGGTGGTTGTTGTATGTAGTACGATTTTCGGGAACACTAGCCAAGTCACTTTGATAAATCAGACGTTTCGGCAGCACTACGGCTGCCTTCATCAGTGAATAATGACACTTACAAGCGGGTGTGTATAAATAGGGATGGTCACGTGAGGCACAGGTGAATACAGGGAGCAGAAAAGGCGGGGACAAAAATTAAAATATGCATGTCACAATAACACTGTACAACTGGAAACGGGCTGAAGATGTGTGTGTGTGTGTGTGTGTGTGTGTCAGTCAGATAGCATGGTTGCATAGAGTCCTGGCAAGGGGCCCCTTTCTCTGTTGAGAGGGGCCTGATGGTGCTGAATGTGCCAGGACTCCAGTAGGCAGCGAGTTTGTGTGTGTGGATGCGAGTCTATCACTGATGCCTTGGACAGGTCGAACCGGTGGCCAGCTTTAAACAGGTGTTCTGCGACAGCAGAGGCCGCGACGTCTGCATTCTTGAGGGCCCGGCGGTGTTCCTGCAGGCGAAGGTCAAGAGACCTCCCAGTCTGCCCGATGTAAGTGCGAGGGCACTCAGCACACGGGATGCTGTAGACTACTCCCTTCCTCCTGGACGCTGGGACTGGGTCCTTGGGGTGGACCAGGACCTGTTTTAGGGTCTTGAGAGGGCGGAACGACACCTGGATGGAGAGTGGGCTGAGGATTCGTCTGATTGCCTCAGACAGGCCACTGATGTAGGGAAGGGTCAGGTTGGCCCGTGTCTCATTGTCCTTCTGGGAGGCCTGGTCAGTCCTTGGGCAAGTCTGCTTATGGATGAACCCCTTGGGGTACCCATTCCTCTGAAGGGCCTCCACCACGTGCTTCTCCTCTGCTACCCGGCTCACTGCTGATGAAGACAGACCCTCAGCCCTGCACATCAAAGTCCTGACGACTGCCCGCTTGTGTGCCACTGGGTGGTGCGACTGGAAGTTCAGGTATTGATCCGTGTGCGTGGCTTTTCGGTAGACTGAAGTGCTGATGGAGCCGTCACTTTCCCGGCTTAGGAGGATGTCCAGAAAGGGGAGTTGGCCACCATTCTCCTTCTCTACGGTGAACTGGATGCTAGGATCCACACTGTTAAGGTGTTGGTGGAAGGAGTCCACCACATCCAGGGGTAGTGCAGTGCAGGTGTCGTCCACATACCTTCTCCAGAAACGTGGAGGGGTGTGGAAGGTGGACAGAGCCTTCTGCTCAATGTCCTCCATGACAAGGTTGGCCACTACTACTGAGACAGGAGATCCCATCGCCGTACCGTGAATCTGTCGGTAGACCTTGCCTTCAAATGTCAGGTATGTCGCATCCAAGCAGAGACTCAGAAGGTCACAGATGTTGTCCACACTGAGGCAGGTCCTTTCAGCCAGAGTAGGGTCGTTCTCCAGTCTGTCACGCGACACCTGAAGGGCACGGGCAGTAGGCACACGGGTGAAAAGGGAGACCACATCAAAAGACACGAGGACATCCGTGTCCGCCAAAGTTTGACTGGTAATGAACCGGGCAAACTGTCCAGAGTTCTTTACGTGGTGGTCAGTTAGGCCAACACACGGTGACAACAGGGAGGCAAGGAACTTGGACAGTTCGTAGGTCGGTGACAAGACAAAGGACACAATTGGCCGGAGGGGGACGTCTGGCTTGTGGATTTTTGGCAGGCCGTACAGGCGAGGGACTCCACCCGCTGAACTGCGGAGGCGGCGGTAGGTTCCATCCGATAGGAGGCTCTTCTGCCTAAGGCTCCACAAGACACTGTTCATCCTCCTCTCCAGGCCACTGGTCGGGTCCTTAGCCACGGGTTGATAGGTGTCATGGTCACTTAGGAGTGCTTGCACTTTGGAGCTGTAGTCACTGTGGTCCATAACCACTGTTGATCTACCCTTGTCCGCTGGGAGAATGATAACGTCCTTGTCCCTGGCAAGCTCTCTCACAGCCTTCATCTTAGTGGGTAGGATGTTCCTCGGGGGCAATCTTGCCCGGCTGAGAGCACCGATCACACCCATGCGGGCCTTGGTGGCCAGGTTCTCATTCGCCTTAGATTGTGTGATGGCCGCCTCAACACTAGCCACAATGAGGGCTTTGGGGACACACTTAGGGGTGGGAGCAAAGTTCAGACCTTTCGACAGGGCGGACACTTGTGGACCGGTGAGTTGCTTGGACGACAGGTTTACGACATGGCGATCATCGTGCTTCTGGGGGGAGTTTTGCCTTGCCAGCAGGGCATCAAACTTCTTCTTCTGCCGTTCCTTGCACGCACCTGACACCTTGGACTGCACCTCACCCTTGTGCTCCTCGATGGTTACAAACTGCTGCGAACCGACAACGTGCTCCAACTGCCGTTTCTGGAAGAAGAGGTCCGTCTCCAGCCTGCGTAGATCTCCGTAGCAGTGACTCACGCGCGCCGACATGAACTGCCAGCCTGCCCTCGTCGCAACGCGACGGCCCTCCGGTGTAGGGACTAGCGGTTTGACGGTAAGGCTGCGCGGAAGCAACTGGTAGCGGCGACATCTCTGGTTGCACTTGTGGTAGTCGAAGCTGTGTGTGTGTGTGTGTGTGTGTGTGTGTGTGTGTGTGTGTGTGTGTGTGTGTGTGTGGCTTGGTGCATCTGCATTCACAATTGCCTAGCTAGCTGTTGTGCACCAATTCCAGTCAGTATAGGTTATATAGTATAGTCAGTATAGTCTCCTCCCTCAAGTCCTATGTCCAGGACTTGAGGGAGGAGAGGTCTTCTGTTACGCTGACACAATCGATGGAAACTGTCGACCCGCTAAGAGTCTGAAAATGTGGCCGCCCGTGTGTGTCAGAACCTCTTCTCTCTATGCACACACCTCCAGTGGCCACGAGTCCAGAAGAGTCCTACTAGACCGCTTTGTCGCGATAACCACTGGACACCGTCGGTCGCGTGGACAGCCATCTAGAAAACGGCGCCACTCAGGTCTCCGCTGTATTTCTGGCAAACGCCTGAACTGTGCATGCAGTCTCTCTGACGTCTTCTTTGATGACCGTTTCGTCGCGCTAGCCACTCGAAACCCGTCGATCGCTTCCCTTGTCGCCGCATTGAACATCAACCCAACGTTTAGGCATGGTACTAGCGACAATATGCGAGCGTTTCTGAGCCGGAACAGAGTACGAGTATAGCAGAAATTCGCATCTGCAACACGTTACTGTTCCCCTTGTGACGTCATCATGAAAATGGCTGACTTTCAGGAGGACGGCAACTCTTACTCCATTGGTCTTTAGTCGTGGTATTGCTTCATTTACCGAAATAAAAATTTTGCGTGTCAGTGGCACTTTAAATGGAGAAGTACATGTGCATGAAACCAAAGGAGTACACAGGGTGTGGGTCTGCACTAAGGTAAATACAGTCAGAGAAATATGTTAACCAAAACCAAAACCAAAGAAGTATACAACTAAAGCTTGAGATGACTTAATAGAGATGAATAGATGACAGCATGGCAAAGATACACACACACACAGAAGTTATGGAAGTTACAGCATTACACAATGTTACACAGCTCCCCCCTCTGAAAGAATACGTCCTGTATTCTGCAAACTATCTCAGATTGGGATAAGCTCACCAAAATGATCTGGTGGCTGTTGACTGCGGGTTGTATACCGACGACTAGGCACAGGTGGTACCAGTGCCAGGGGTGATGGAAGTTGCTGCTCCTGCGCGTGAGGATCCATTGCCTCAATGATCTCCAGGTGTGTATATGCCAACGGGTACTGCCTGTGGTGTATCCTTCGTGATACTGTCATCACCTGGTGGGTGACTGATGGGATCAAAGGTACTAGGCTGCTCTGCGGTGGCTGTTGTACAAGGCTTCAGTCGGTTAAAGTGCACTACAGCACGCTCACGAGGGTTGCTCAGTGACTGTACCCTGTAGGTGCTGTCAGTTAGCCTCTTGACTACACAGTATGGTCCTTTCCAAGGATGGTGAAGTTTCTTCGTGTTACCACGAGCCAGAACGCTGGTGTGCAACCATACATGATCACCAACTTGGTATGGTTGGCCATGGACACGTCGGTCATACAGCCGCCTCTGCAGTAACTGCTTAGCCCCCATGGTGGTCCTGACCTTGTTGTACGCCTTCTCAAGAGACTGCTTCAAGTCAGCAGCATACTCAGAGGATGTGACTTTCTGAGTCTTGCTGGTCTTGTACAACAGGTCCACCGGAAGCTGAGCCTGTCTCCCAAACATAAGAAAGAAGGGTGTGGACCTGTGGAGGCATGCACACTCGTATTATATGCAAAAACAGACCTTCTTAAGGTGGCTCTCCCATTCGAATGGGTGCTCTTTGGCTGTGGTGGCCAGCATGGTTGTCAAAGTTCTGTTGAATCTCTCCACAAGGCCATCTGACTGAGGATGGTAAGGTGTGGTACGCGACTTTTTGACCTGCAACAATTCGCAGGTGGAAGAGATAAGATGGGATTCAAACTGCTTGCCCTGATCTGAGTGCAATTGATCTGGAACTGAAAAGCGGCAAAAGAACTCATCAACCAGCTTCTTTGCTACTGTAGTGGCTTCCTGGTCATGTAGAGCGTACATTTCCATCCACTTGGTGAAGTAATCACCAACCACCAGGATGTACCTGTTCCCCTCAGGACTCTCTGGAAATGGTCCAGTTAGATCCATGGCAACTATCTCCATGGGGTAGCCAGCTTGGACTGACTGCAGTGGTGCTCTCCTCTTGGGTGCTGGTGTCTTTCTGGTAGTACAGCTAGAACATGCTTCACAGAACAAACGTACATCATTCCAGTACCATGGCCAGTAGAAACGCTCCTTGACTCTGCTATGGGTCTTCTCTGTGCCCAAGTGACCACCCATAGTCCTGCTGTGGAGCTCGTGTATGATCTGCAACCTAAACTAGCCCGGTACCACTAGTTGGAGGACGAAGGAGTTGCCACCCTCTTCCTCGTACTGCCGCCATAGAAGACCATCCTTCAGTTTGAGTTGCTTCCACAACTGCAACAGCCTTTTTGACTCCCTAGACCGACCCTGTCCTGCTGCAGCCGGGGAATCCTGTCCATTTTCCTTCTCTCTGAGGACTTCTCCAATATTGATATCACCAACTTGGGCATCCCGCAACTCTTGGAGGGTCAAACCGGAGATGAGGTCTGATTCAGCAATGGTGGCAACCACTGCTGTGGTGGGCGTGGACTCCTCCACCTCTGTGGCATGTGTGCTTCTCCCACACTGCCGACATGGAATCCTTGAAAGAGCATCTGCGTTGAGATGTTTACGACCAGGTCTGTGAACAATGTCGAAATCAAAGTCCTGCACCTGTTTCAGCCATCTTGCAAGTTGCCCCACTGGATTCCTAAAGTTGGTCAGTCAAGCCAGAGAACCATGGTCGGTCCGAACCACAAAGTGCCGGCCCAATAGGTATGCCCTGAACTGTTGTAGGCAGGTGACAACAGCCAACAACTCCCTTCTGGTGACACAGTAACCACTCTCCGCTTTGCTGAGCACACGGCTGGCATAGGCAATGACGGTTTCTTGACCATCTTCCACTTGGGAGAGGACTTGCTCCTATGCCCACATTGCTTGCATCAGTGTCCAGTACAAAGGCCTTAGTAAAGTTGGGGAATGGCTATCTTCCTTTGGAGGTTTCAAAAAGCTGCCTCACACGCCTCTGACCACAGGAACTCTCGATCTCTCTCTGTCAATCGGTGGAGGGGCTTTGCAATTATGCCAAAATCTTGGATGAACCGGCGGTAGTAGTTTCCCAGACCAAGGAACCGCTGGACTTCCTTGCAGTTTCTGGGGATGGGCCAGTTGGTAATGGCAGCTACCTTTGCAGGATCTGGTGCAATGCCGTGATCTGAGACTATGTGGCCAAGGAAGGCCACCTCCTTCTGTCCAAACTTGCACTTTGATGGCTTCAACTTGAGCCCTGCCTCCCGGAATCGGTCAAACACGTCCCTCAGTTTGTGCAAGTGGTCCGAGAAGGACCGACCCAAGATGATGATGTCATCTAAGTAGACGAGGCATTGCCAATGAAGGCCAGCCAGGACACAGTCCATGAGCCTTTGGAATGTGGCAGGGGCATTGCACAACCCAAATGGCATCACATTAAACTCAAACAATCCTTCTGAGGTGCAAACAGCTGTCTTCTCCCTGTCCTCGGGTCGAACTTCTACCTGCCAGTAACCATTCAGCAGATCCAGGGTGGTAAAGATACAGGATCCAGTGAGGGTGTCCAAAGTTTCGTCAATTCTTGGAATAGGATAGACATCCTTCCTGGTCACAGCGTTTAGCTGGCGGTAGTCAACACAGAAATGCATGGAGCCATCCTTCTTCCTACTAACACAAGGGGAGAGGCCCAAGGACTACTGGACGGGCGTATGATGCCTTTTTGTAGCATGTCTTGTATACCCTCCTTTGCTTGCTCGCGATGGGCAGCTGGCACATGTCTCACAGACTGCTTGATGGGGGGATGGTCACCAGTGTGGATCCTGTGCTGCACCACCTAGTTGTCCAGGCCAAGTCAGATGATGAAGTAGCAAATATGTCACTATAGCATGTCAGCAGATCAAGCAGCTGGTCCTCGCTCTGAGACTGAGACACTCGCGTGACATTGCTTAGTGATCTCCTCTCAACTGCTTGTCTATGTTACTCTCTATTGG
>OX465036.1:2678993-2739991 GCA_949841015.1 Aplysina aerophoba | reverse complement strand
ATCTGACTTGGCCTGGACAACTAGGGTGCAGCACAGGATCCACACTGGTGACCATCCCCCCATCAAGCAGTCTGTGAGACATGTGCCAGCTGCCCATCGCGAGCAAGCAAAGGAGGGTATACAAGACATGCTACAAAAAGGCATCATACGCCCGTCCAGTAGTCCTTGGGCCTCTCCCCTTGTGTTAGTTAGGAAGAAGGATGGCTCCATGCATTTCTGTGTTGACTACCGCCAGCTAAACGCTGTGACCAGGAAGGATGTCTATCCTATTCCAAGAATTGACGAAACTTTGGACACCCTCACTGGATCCTGTATCTTTACCACCCTGGATCTGCTGAATGGTTACTGGCAGGTAGAAGTTCGACCCGAGGACAGGGAGAAGACAGCTGTTTGCACCTCAGAAGGATTGTTTGAGTTTAATGTGATGCCATTTGGGTTGTGCAATGCCCCTGCCACATTCCAAAGGCTCATGGACTGTGTCCTGGCTGGCCTTCATTGGCAATGCCTCGTCTACTTAGATGACATCATCATCTTGGGTCGGTCCTTCTCGGACCACTTGCACAAACTGAGGGACGTGTTTGACCGATTCCGGGAGGCAGGGCTCAAGTTGAAGCCATCAAAGTGCAAGTTTGGACAGAAGGAGGTGGCCTTCCTTGGCCACATAGTCTCAGATCAAGGCATTGCACCAGATCCTGCAAAGGTAGCTGCCATTACCAACTGGCCCATCCCCAGAAACCGCAAGGAAGTCCAGCGGTTCCTTGGTCTGGGAAACTACTACCGCCGGTTCATCCAAGATTTTGGCACAATTGCAAAGCCCCTCCACCGATTGACAGAGAGAGATCGAGAGTTCCTGTGGTCAGAGGCGTGTGAGGCAGCTTTTTGAAACCTCCAAAGGAAGTTAGTATCTGCACCCATTCTGGCATTCCCCGACTTTACTAAGGCCTTTGTACTGGACACTGATGCAAGCAATGTGGGCATAGGAGCAAGTCCTCTCCCAAGTGGAAGATGGTCAAGAAACCGTCATTGCCTATGCCAGCCGTGTGCTCAGCAAAGCGGAGAGTGGTTACTGTGTCACCAGAAGGGAGTTGTTGGCTGTTGTCACCTTCCTACAACAGTTCAGGGCATACCTATTGGGCCGGCACTTTGTGGTTCGGACCGACCATGGTTCTCTGGCTTGACTGACCAACTTTAGGAATCCAGTGGGGCAACTTGCAAGATGGCTGAAACAGCTGCAGGACTTTGATTTCGACATTGTTCACAGACCTGGTCGTAAACATCTCAACGCAGATGCTCTTTCAAGGATTCCATGTCGGCAGTGTGGGAGAAGCACACATGCCACAGAGGTGGAGGAGTCCACACCCACCACAGCAGTGGTTGCCACCATTGCTGAATCAGACCTCATCTCCGGTTTGACCCTCCAAGAGTTGCGGGATGCCCAAGTTGGTGATATCAATATTGGAGAATTCCTCAGAGAGAAGGAAAATGGACAGGATTCCCCGGCTGCAGCAGGACAGGGTCGGTCTAGGGAGTCAAAAAGGCTGTTGCAGTTGTGGAAGCAACTCAAACTAAAGGATGGTCTTCTATGGCGGCAGTACGAGGAAGAGGGTGGCAACTCCTTCATCCTCCAACTAGTGGTACCGGGCCAGTTTAGGTTGCAGATCATACACGAGCTCCACAGCAGGACTATGGGTGGTCACTTGGACACAGAGAAGACCCATAGCAGAGTCAAGGAGCGTTTCTACTGGCCAGGGTACTGGAATGATGTACGTTTGTTCTGTGAAGCATGTTCTAGCTGTACTACCAGAAAGACACCAGCACCCAAGAGGAGAGCACCACTGCAGTCAGTCCAAGCTGGCTACCCCATGGAGATAGTTGCCATGGATCTAACTGGACCATTTCCAGAGAGTCCTGAGGGGAACAGGTACATCCTGGTGGTTGGTGATTACTTCACCAAGTGGATGAAAATGTACGCTCTACGTGACCAGGAGGCCACTACAGTAGCAAAGAAGCTGGTTGATGAGTTCTTTTGCCGCTTTTCAGTTCCAGATCAATTGCACTCAGATCAGGGCAAGCAGTTTGAATCCCATCTTATCTCTTCCACCTGCGAATTGTTGCAGGTCAAAAAGTCGCGTACCACACCATACCATCATCAGTCAGATGGCCTTGTGGAGAGGTTCAACAGAACTTTGACAACCATGCTGGCCACCACAGCCAAAGAGCACCCATTCGAATGGGAGAGCCACCTTAAGAAGGTCTGTTTTTGCATATAATACGAGTGTGCATGCCTCCACAGGTCCACACCCTTCTTTCTTATGTTTGGGAGACAGGCTCAGCTTCCGGTGGACCTGTTGTACAAGACCAGCAAGACTCAGAAAGTCACATCCTCTGAGTATGCTGCTGACTTGAAGCAGTCTCTTGAGAAGGCGTACAACAAGGTCAGGACCACCATGGGGGCTAAGCAGTTACTGCAGAGGCGGCTGTATGACCGACGTGTCCATGGCCAACCATACCAAGTTGGTGATCATGTATGGTTGCACACCAGTGTTCTGGCTCGTGGTAACACGAAGAAACTTCACCATCCTTGGAAAGGACCATACTGTGTAGTCAAGAGGCTAACTGACAGCACCTACAGGGTACAGTCACTGAGCAACCCTCGTGAGCGTGCTGTACAACAGCCACCGCAGAGCAGCCTAGTACCTTTGATCCCATCAGTCTCCCACCAGGTGATGACAGTATCACGAAGGATACACCACAGGCAGTACCCATTGGTACACACCTGGAGATCATTGAGGCAATGGATCCTCACGCGCAGGAGCAGCAACTTCCATCACCCCTGGCACTGGTACCACCTGTGCCTAGTCGTCGGTATACAACCCGCAGTCAACAGCCACCAGATCATTTTGGTGAGCTTATCCCAATCTGAGATAGTTTGCAGACTACAGGACGTATTCTTTCAGAGGGGGGAGCTGTGTAACATTGTGTAATGCTGTAACTTCCATAACTTCTGTGTGTGTGTGTATCTTTGCCATGCTGTCATCTATTCATCTCTATTAAGTCATCTCAAGCTTTAGTTGTATACTTCTTTGGTTTTGGTTTTGGTTAGCATATTTCTCTGACTGTATTTACCTTAGTGCAGACCCACACCCTGTGTACTCCTTTGGTTTCATGCACATGTACTTCTCTATTTAAAGTGCCACTGACACGCAAAATTTTTATTTCGGTAAATGAAGCAATACCACGACTAAAGACCAATGGAGTAAGAGTTGCCGTCCTCCTGAAAGTCAGCCATTTTCATGATGACGTCACAAGGGGAACAGTAACGTGTTGCAGATGCGAATTTCTGCTATACTCGTCCTCTGTTCCGGCTCAGAAACGCTCGCATATCGTCGCTAGTACCATGCCTAAACGTTGGGTTGATGTTCAATGCGGCGACAAGGGAAGCGATCGACGGGTTTCGAGTGGCTAGCGCGACGAAACGGTCATCGAAGAAGACGTCAGAGAGACTGCATGCACAGTTCAGGCGTTTGCCTGAAATACAGCGGAGACCTGAGTGGCGCCGTTTTCTAGATGGTTGTCCACGCGACCGACGGTGTCCAGTGGTTATCGCGACAAAGCGGTCTAGTAGGACTCTTCTGGACTCGTGGCCACTGGAGGTGTGTGCATAGAGAGAAGAGGTTCTGACACACACACGGGCGGCCACATTTTCAGACTCTTAGCGGGTCGACAGTTTCCATCGATTGTGTCAGCGTAACAGAAGACCTCTCCTCCCTCAAGTCCTGGACATAGGACTTGAGGGAGGAGACTATACTGACTATACTATATAACCTATACTGACTGGAATTGGTGCACAACAGCTAGCTAGGCAATTGTGAATGCAGATGCACCAAGCCACACACACACACACACACACACACACACACACACACACACACACACACACACACACACACACACACACACACACACACACACAGCTTCGACTACCACAAGTGCAAGCCACACACTACACACACACAGAGATCACAGTCAGAGCACACCGTGAACATCCACACACGCACACACACAGGGAACACCACCACATACAACAACCACCAGTGTGCAAGTTGCAAAACATGCTCATTTGTATGTGTGCACATACAAATGGGGTCAACTGAAAATGAGCACCAGCGCAAGTTGCAGAGGGTCAAGACCATCTTGGGCACTAGTACGAGCAGGATGCAGAGTCGCAAAGTCGTCCGATCGGTGGCCAGTAGGTATAAACTGGTAAGGCTCCTTTCCCAGCGCGTCCGTATCGCCACCGCCGTATTCCTTGTCCTTGCTTCCACTATTAACACCATCGCTGCTATCGTAAACCTCCAAATTACATTCGCCGTACGAAGAATCGTCGCAGGAGATACGATCTTCTACGTTGTCAGTGCCTTCAGCCATCTACTTCCGTTCCCCTTGTGACGTCACGACGATCTGCTGAAAGTCCAGTTTTGATGACGTCACTAATTACATAACGACAGATTTTGGCAACTAAATCCTCGAATTTCTCCCCCATGCAGCCATTGCTTGCAATTAAGAGTGCCACGAAGCTTCTCCACTGGTAGTACACTACCTTTTTCTGCAATAAAAATTTTGTATGTCAGTGGCACTTTAAACACCATGCTCTGCTGTGTACTTGCTCTCAGTGATAATAACGTTGCTACCCAGCACCAGTGACTGTTGCACGCCCGTGTTTGCTGCACTCTTACGACCCCTCTCGGTACACGATCACATACAGAAACTGTTGCAGTCCTTGCATGAGTTTCTACACTACTCCATTCTGTGCCTCTTGTGGTACCAAAGGAATGATACTTATGGAAGTCATGAGGGCTAGAGATAGTACTGGAAGATGCAACAGTATACAATAGAAGCAGGAGCTGAGGGACTTTAAGTGTAGCATAATAGCAATCACAGAACCAACAATGCTATGGTTCACTTTGAGAAAATGTGAATTCTAAACATGTTTACTGGTCAAACTGTGGTACCAAATGGAATCAATGCAAGGAAATAATTAATCAGCTTTCACTGGACAGAAGGGAGCGAGAACAAGCTACAGCCATCCCAATGGAACCTGCTCTAATTTGACAGCCTGGTAATGACCACCATGGAAACCTGCTCATTAATAGCCCATAGTTAGTAAAGTAAGAACTTGTATCCTACTAAACACCTCCTTCTACATGAATAGGCCATTTAACACTTAACACTCACTGAGGCCAACTCTACACATCAATTAGCCTAGCTGTCAATTAACGTAGTGTCATTTGTAGACAACGTCTATGCCAAAAATGTGCCTCAAACTGTTTTGACTGGTCTCAATTAGTCAGTAGACTATGCACTGTATGGCACAGTGCAGCATATGACTTCTGCAATTTTCAGGATCACTGAACTACGAACATATGCCAAGCACTTGCATTACTATGTAAGACATATCACAGAAACACACATATCTCGTCCCTATGCTTCCCCATTTGTCACCATGTATATACGTATGTATGTCACCATGCATGCTGAGCACTTGGCACACGCTGATGTGCTTCTCACTACAGGAATAAACTAGGGAACTAAAGACTGCAAGATCAGAAACTGTCGTGCCTCTTCATTATCATCAATTTTATTTTACCACAGGAAGTGCTGCATCTGCAAAACAGCAGGTTTTCATACAGGTCCTGATTTACATAAAACATAATTGTATAGAATGTGACTAGTATAGGACGCGACAGATAAAATAACAGATCTAGTGATGTATCTAGGTAGCAGGGATGGAGGTATTTTAAAGTCCGTAATAGTCAATCAATGATAATCCGTACACAGAAACCAGGGGTGGCTACAGTTTGAGCAGAGCCCTATGGAAGGCAGAGACTGAGGTTAACGTCTTTAAATGATTGGGCAGCTCATTATATAGCTTAGCTCCAGAGTATTCAAAAGAGGACTTGTACTGGTTTCTACGGGGGGGTATTCTTCATTTTACCGTATTTATATTTTCATATATACAGTGGAACGTCTCTATAGTGGACACCATTGGGACCCAGCTGGCTGTCCTGTAATAAGAAGTGTTTGTAATTCAGAGGTAGATTTGTACACAGTTAGCTGTATGTAGTTGGGGAGGCAGACAGTGTCCTCATTAGCGAGGTGTCCTATATTCGGAGTGTCCTTTGTAGAGAGGTTCCACTGTAGTTCGTGAAATAGCCACATTTGACTGATACAGAAAACAATTTTCCTCCGTGCAGGTGAGCTGAGTAAACACTGTGCCTCTTAGATTAGCATTATATAACAGCCTACATATATTGCACTACAGAAATGCCTAATAATTGGATTATGTGCTCCTGCTTATTAAAGAAATGCGCTCACTTCTCTGATTTCGGGTCCTGTCTGCTACTAGTCTCGCAAAGCCAGACCACATCTTCCCTTCTAATTTAATATGCCGAGTCCTCGGTCAGAGTGGAAGGCTGGGCGTGGTCAACAGCCTACACCGTTTTTGTTCTGCGCCACACGGAAGTTGGGGTCATTATTATGCAGTTACCGTAGTGATAATGACATTCATAACAAAATCACACAGGTACCAGTAAAAGGTTACCGGTGTCTGGCAATGACATTGAGAACTTAACACACGTATTGGAAGACATTGCAGGATTGATTGGGATCAAATGTTTCAAGGATAAGCAAGATGAGGTGCTGAGAGACATTTTGATTGGTCAGAGTACTTTTTGCAATTTACAGCATTAATCAGTAGAAAGCAAGGTTTATAACTCAAACTTCCATCACATATGTATACACAAACAGGACCATACCACCATCACATGCAACCACAGTGTACATCACCACACAGTGCAAGTTGTACATGTGCCAGTGGAGTATTAGCATCAGAGAATTGAAGGGAAAGCACCACTTGTGCAGGAGCTTGGCATTAGGTCAGGACATCTGATGAACGGATCACCTGCCATCCTCTGTTATTGACATCATACTGGCTAACAGAAAGAAACAGGTTCAACTGCAGTTTGTGTACAAAGAAGAGGAGACTACTATTCACATCAAGTGATGTGGCCTTGGTCTTCTTGTCAAATACGTACGTATGTATGAGGACAGATTTTAACTGCAATCTCGCTTAAATCATCTAAATTCGTGGTAATCTGACATTGACAATCTATTACACAGAAATGACTCAGCAGAGGAAGCAATACTGCACACAGCTACGAAGCAGTGGCCTTTACAACTTACAGGGTAGTTCAAGTTCTTGTGCAGTGCTTAGAGAGACTTCGTTGCATAATTCCGAAGACGCTTCTCATCTTGCACCGTAGAAAAGCTCCGTATACGTATAAGTATATGGAAGATCCAGAGGAGGAGAGTCTATAAAGGAGGGAATGCAATCAGGTGGTTGAATACGATACCTACTACGTCTCGTGAACCAGACCCCACCGTAGTCGCGTGCCAGCACCTCACTGTTAGAAATACGGTGTGACGATCACACCAATCAGCACTCACACCAATGGTGTGAGATCAGTCACACCGAGCGTGTGTTGTGACGCTCACACCAACGTCGCCTCTTTGCGCTATTGCGCAATCGTTCTAACTGCCATGTTTTTCGTTGCGAACAGACTCGTTCGTATCCTAGGCAACGAGTGCTGTGCGTGGTCGTTTTCTAAGTCACGGAGCCTCGCAAGGAGCATCGCTGGAGGAGAATCGTTCGTGAAACAAGCGAAGTCAATGATAGGCAACGAATTTGGTCGGTGTAGGTCGCGAAGGTATGTTTTGCGTGTGATGCACCATCCCTGTCCGACAATTTGCTTTCATGCGTAGCTAAAATCTATTCTGTATTTTAGCCCACTCGCAATCACTTAAGGCTGTCGCGCGCTTGTGCACTCACACACACAATGTCATGCGCTGTATCAGGTAGTTTTGTAGATATACGCAGATAGGTTGATACATTTCACTAGGCTAAGTTAGTATAATAGTCTATGCGTTCGCTTTGCCACTTGCACGGCAAGCAATTAGTGTGTGTGTGTGTGTGTGTGTGTGTGGGAGTGTGGGTGGGGTGTGGGTGTGTGGGTGGGTGGGTGTCCACGGATTAAATGGCCGTTGAGCTCAACGGCCATTTAATCCGTGACGTCATACGATGGAAGTCCTGCCCTCTCAGTACACTGCAACTACATGTGAGTGCTTTGCTCACCTTAATTGGTTAAGACAGTAAGATTTGTGAGAGCATGTTTGCCTGTGTTATGTGGTATAATAGAGTGTGCTGAATCTACTTGTAACGGCACAGAATTCAACGTTCCCTAGTTTGCTAGTGTGTATAAATAACTGAAAAGCACTTCTTTGTGGTAGTGGAAGGGTTGCTTACTGTTCCCGAAACTGCAGAATCAAAATGGACAACAAGAGGCTTGGTGCGACATATGCTTGGCTATGGCACAGTACCTTGTTAACTCTATATATAGTGGGTGGGGGGACCGGATGGGGTGAGGGATGGGTGTGCATGCATGCCCACACGTGTGTGTGAGTAATGTCATATGGCTATTGCTATTTAGATGTAATTAAATGGCTGTGCATGCCTGCACGTGGCAGAGAATTCTTGCATGCCATTAATTTGTGACTGTATGTGCGGCAGCCTTCTAGACCACTTGCAATTAAAGATTATCAAATGTTATATCACAAATCTTACACAAGTCATTTACCCATGTATTATTATACGTTGTATTTTAGATGACATAGCTAGACCAATGTTGGCAGAAGGCTGATGTACCTAAACATTCTATATATACACCATTCGTACATAGACAGCCCCACTCTCTGCGCTGCATGTGCTATTGTGCTGTCTGCTATCCATGGCAAAGCGTGATGATGATGTGCTGTACATGAAATCGCTACAGATAATATTTTGACTATACTTTCCCAGCGACAGTGAAAAGAATTGCAACAATGGATGTATGGTTTACTATACTGATTCATAGATCGAATTCAACCACTGCAGTTATAAACATGCTTAAAACCTCTGTGGCACAGTTGTATACTTATCTTGTTACAATATGTACATGAGCATATGTAGGAAATTAACCATAATGCACGGCATTCTCGCATAGTCAATGGTCAGTGGTGCTAGAGGGGTCAAAGGTCAGGGGTCAGTGGACAGATCACAGTTTGGGCTCAAACTCAAGGCCTGCTAAATGAGCCTCGAGCTCCATGTACTATATTTGTGTGCCCTCACTCCTGGTTGGTTACATGTATGTACATGCACAAGCTGGTGTGTATGTGTGCCTGCATGAGTTGTGAGTCTGGACTAGAGTTTGGTCTGTGAAGTATACCATTCATGGTGCTGCATGTGCATGTAGCACAACTGTGGCGTAAGGAGCTGGACAAGGCTGCATGGTTGGGGCTAGGGTGTGCATCATCTTCATCCCCTTGTCTGCAGCAATCCGTTATATTTGTATGTGGTGTTTGACTGAAGTGTATAGCAACCCTAACGACGGTTTGTTGACTATTCCATGAAGAACATGAGAAGTTTGTCAGTTTTGGTCCTTCCTGGTGCATTCTTCAGTTCAGATCCTGTTCTTTGAAGACAAGCTTGCAGAAATGAGCTTAGCCACGCCAGACTGTTTCTGTCATTGCCTTGGAAGGTGCTACATTGTCCTTTGAATCAATCGCTCAGAAGCAGCAAGAAATAACTGTCTCCAATACTGCCATAAACGGTACCAACTCTAAACCTGAGTGGATGCACAGTTAACATATGCATCAACCCTCCTCTGCCTCCACCTCGACCTATATATCCTGGAGCTTACAGCTGAAGAACTCAATGACCTTTTCATTCAATGTAACTCAGAACTCAGTATGCTAGCTGCATGTGTATGCCTATTTGTCATTATACTCATGCTTTGCTGGCTAATTATAACATGCTTGCTGTCATTAGCAGCTGCAGTTTCATTTGTTGACTTGTTTACTGCTTCTCAGTGACAGCTGTAGCTTCATTGTTGACTTGTGCAATATGGTAATTTGACCTGTGCAATATTGATTATATCGCCATGGTAATGGCGTGTATATATATATATATATATATACATATATATATACATATCTATGCTGCACTAATGGAATGTTCTACAGTGGTTCAGTTGGGCTAACCTCGGCGTAACCACAAAATCCATTATTTTGCCTGGATTAATGTTGTAAAGTATCCGTCTATTATTATTTCCAGGGGTATTCAGGACACTTGAAGAACCTTTCCTTTTGCATTCTTCTAGGGGTCTACAGAAAAGCATCATGTGTGAGAAATTGACATCATACATGCGTACATCTCTTGTTGTACAGACATAGGTACGTATAAAGCACTTTCATGTTTGAGCAGTTTGCACTAGTCTTTTAATAGTTCAACCACCAAGGCGATGAATACTACACCCAAAGTATTAACTAGGCATACGCATAGCGCATAATACATGCCTCGCGCGCAAATGAGCAAGTTATGCCGCTTTACCTATTGCCTCGCCGTCGCTTTGTCTCTTGTCCAGTTTTCTTGCTAACAATGGTAATGGTAGATTGTCCGGTCCTTAGCCGGCTATTTCGTGCACTAGCAGAGTGTTAACCAGCTTTGTAGAGATGGTGAGCTCTGAGTGTGAATCTGCGGAAGGTACGGACGCTTAACAGCCGGCCACTGCACATTGAACCAGAGCACAGCAGAGTGTGGGAGGGAGTATGTTTGCTATAGCGAAATCCAATCGACTGGCTGCGGACCTCCTGCGGACAAAACGCCGCAGAGCGGAGGAAAGTGAAGAGCGTGCTGTGCGGCTGCAGAGCTATATACCGCAAGGTGCAGCCATCAAAGCTTGTGCAACTGCAGCACCCACTTGCGTAGTCTGCCCGTTTCTGCCATCGCCGTTCACATTGTGGACATACATATATACAGTGCAAGTTGCAATATATACCACTCATTTCAAAAATTAAATAAATAATATAGTATAATTCCTGTCAGGAACGGTGGCAGTGGCAGAGAAGCACTGACCGGGGAAGTTATACTGAGGGAAATTGGTGAGTTTTAAATTAGGCAGAATTTTTAAATAGGCCTTGCAGGCCCTGCAAATTGCATGCAAAGTGTTAATATAAAGTCCCATAGGATAGCACATAATGCATTGAGCATTTATACTGATAGATAACATATCTTTCTAAAACTGTCTTTAAACTCATCCTTCAAACATTTTGCCCACCTCTCAGGCAAGCCTTCTGCTGACGTCCATTGAAACCAACACAGCTATACTTCCTGAGGCCAGTGCTGCATTTATCGGGAAATGGCCTTTCCTCTCTTGCAACATAGCAAGCCTTGCAGCAGGTCAGTTGGTTGGTGCAGTTGCCGTCAGCCCTGGTTCTGTAACGGTACGAGCATCCAATACTTAAGTGGACTACAAATCCAGCTATCAAAATAAAGTAAGTACTGTATGCCTTCAGCTTGCAAATGTCTACAATGTCAACATGGCATTGAGGGTGTACAACTGAGTGCTTACATAGTGCACAGAGCAGCCTTGTTCTTTCCGCAGTACCGATAGGTACAAAGTGGTAGACCTATAGGGACCATGAATACTGCTGCTAACAATCATTATTATTATTATTCAACCAGGCTTTTGTCTCCTATGCAGGAGGTAGCCGCTAATACACATGACAACATAATATGACTGATGAATGGGTAATATTGTCAGCATAGTAATTACATACTATAAATGGGGTATAGTACTTCAATTTAAAAGTCCATACAGCCTATTTAAAATTATCATCCCATCTCTTCCTTGGGCGTCCTCTTGGTCTTTTCCCAACTACATCACCTTCATACACCTGCTTCACCAGTCTACTGCCATCCATTCTCTCTAGCTTCTCCTTCCACCTCATCTGCCTGTCCTTCATCATGTCCACCACCGCCACTTGGCCTAGGGACTGACGGATGTCCTCATTCCTCATCCTGTCTAGCCTTGAAACAACCTCTATTCTTCGCAAACACATCATTTCACAAGCTTGCAACCTACTTTCATGTCTCTTTTGCACTGTCCACGTTTCGCAGTCATACAGAAGAGTAGGCACTACCATCGCATTAAAGACCCGCAGTTTCGTTTCCTTCTTTAACTCCCTCCGCTCTAATACTTCCTTCCTCATCGCTCCCACCACCCTCGTCGCGGCACCTATTCGTTGTTCAATATCCTCCTCACTCGACCCATCAGCACTGATACTTGACCCAAGATACTTTAAACTCTGCACCTCTTCAATCTTCTCACCGTCAATTGTCACACTGCATCCCTCTTCTACTCTGCTTACAACCATCACCTTAGTTTTCCCCAAATGCATCTTCATCTCCCACTTATGCATAGCTGCCTTCAACACTTCCAAGGTTCCTCTGTATGTCCTCCTTCCTCTCCGTGACCATTACAATATCATCAGCAAAAAGTAACACCTGTACCTTTGTGTTAGATAACTGCACTCCCCCTACAAATTCGTCCATTGCCTCCCTAATTATTCCATCTATGTATATGTTAAACAATATACGTATATATATAATATAATATATATATACGTATATATATGCACTAGAAATGCCAGTACACAGTGCAAATAAACTATAAGCCAAAAGTGAAAGTATGCATCAGAATCTACCTACATGTCAGCCTTGCTACCAAAGCAACACATAATTGTATACTGTACGTAATCATATACTTTTGTGCTGTACGTATATGTTGCACAAATAAATGTTAGCATGACTCACAGTCATCATCTCTGATCTGTATGAACGCTATTATATGGGCTCTACTTGTCTTGCATTCCAGGTTTTCTCAATCTCAGGGCAAAAACTAAATACGGCAATAAAGATTTCATCAAACTCCGGCACATCATCATCAACAATGGTAAAGTTCTCAAATGCTGATCTGCTGGCTGGTGTGAACACAAAGTCATTGATTGTGTTCACAGCATCACTGCGACCAGACTCTGCATGGAAAGTTGCAAACAACATATCAGTTTGGGTTCCTTTGTGAGGTCAATTTGCAGAATCTTACGTGTCACTTGAGCATTGCCAAAAATCCTGTTTCCAAATAACAGAGAAGGAACTCTTACAAATACTCTCTCAATGGTGGAATCAAAGGCAAACCCTTAAATAAAAGGAATTAGGGATAGCGACATAGGTAACAATCCACATGTCCAATCATTGAATGCCCTGCAAATGCAACAGTATTTAGTGCACTGTGCAAATGTATGAAGTAACAGATAATTTCCTTCCTAAATTTCATTTCACATGAGCTCACCATTGTCGATGTCATCAATAATGTTGATTGTGTGAAATAATGCAAATAGCAATTAACCTATCATTAATGCTTTTGTGTTCCAGCTAAGGTGAGCTAGTATGTAGGATGAGGTTGCCCTAATTTTGAAATCTGTTTCAATTACCCTTTAATTTATACAGTGCAAGATGCAATTTACACCACTAATCTAAATAAATAATATAATATAATATAATATAATTTAAGTAAAAATAGTATGGTTCTGAAAAAGTGCACTTTTGACCACCAGTGATACCTATAGCTGTTACAGCTGAAACTGCACACTAAATTGATGGTATTTTCTCAGGATATATATGAATCATTGATTAAAATGACCCTTGGGAATACCCATAGTGGTGGCAGGGCTTACTGTTTAAAGCCCATGCACACTACTGGACATGTGTTATGTGCCTGCGAGAGAAGTTAAACTAGAGCCAAGTATGTTCACAAATAATAAGTTTACCTGCCTGTGTGATGAGTTAACCTAGAGTCAAGTATGTACGCACTTACTGTCTCACTATAAAAATTTCAGTCCTACAGTTGCCCACAAAGCTTTGAATAGTTGTAAGCAATAAAATGTGCTATAACTAAAAAAATTCTAGCTATAGTCAATTCTGGTAGTGCACCTTGAGCTTATTCAAGCAAGTCACAGCAGAGTACAGATATGAGTGAGTGCTACAATGCATATGCAGCACGAAGCCCTATACGGTACATGCAACAATATCAAGCTACTGTAGGCAGGTACGTATCAAGATGTATGTAGATCGAGATGTATAAATAATTATATGTATATGGTTATCCCATGATGAAATCATACATCAAAGCCACAGGTGTGCAGGTTACCAGCACTGCAGTAACCAGGTAAGCGCCCCTAACACCTCCATATATGGCTTTAAGGCGGGAACACTTCATGCCCACCTTCCCACGCATTCTTCATATAATTATGGCTAGCAAGTAAACACTAAATTAATCAGCAGTTATATACAAAGGTGAAGTACAGTAAGTCAAGCGCTAGACTACGAACGGCAGCACACAGTGTTTAAAACTGTAGAAATTCACTCCATAAACTCCAGCACACATGCAGTAAACGCAATACGCCATTGAAAGCATGTAGTAACTAGTACGTATGGATATAGGTGCAAGTGATAAGACGTACATAGTCAGGGTCAAAACTAAATTCTGCAATAAAGATTTCATCAAACTCCAGTACATCATCATCAACAATGATAATGTTCTCAACGCTGATCTGGCTGGTGTAAACCCAAAATCATTGATTGTACATGTGTTCACAGCATCACTGCGACCAGACTCTGCATGGAAAAGTGCAAACAGTACATTAGTTTGGGTGCTTTTGTGTGGTCAATTTGCAGAATCTTAAGTGTCACTTGAGCACTCCCAAAAATCCTGTCACCAAACAACAGAGAAGGAACTCTTACAAATGCTCTCTCAATGGTGGCATCAAAGGCAAACCCTTAAATAAAAGGAAATACACATAGCGACATACGTATATGTATGTACATCTGAAACAAACAGATTGATTTCGAATGACTAATGTGAGCAGTATACACAATGCAGGCTAGGGTGGTTGACCTCACCTGTTCTAGGAAAGGATGGTCCAGGCACAACAAGAGTTGGAAAGCGGTTGGGATCTCCATCGGGATCTGTCTGGGAAATCCTTGGATGCTGACTTGGTCCACCTCAAATGTTGAATCTGTAACAAGCTCTACAGTTGCTGCTACATGACTTTAACTAAACCTATAAGCATCTTGAGCCCAACAGATAAGCAGCTCTTTAGGGAAAAGAATAATAAAATTAATGTTAATCATAGTCATTTCATACCAGGTATACACTACATACTTGTTTGTACTCACCATCATCATCACAAATCCTAATTGTCACTCGATTTGCTTCAATACCACGGACTTGATCCACAGCACCTCCTTGAAGATAAAGGACTCGCACGGCTCAGTATTTTGTCATCGATGATCAATAATGTAAGGTTATTGCTTGAATTAGATCTAAGGGTCTCAACATCTGTAAACTCAAGTGTGCTTCCACTTAAGACTTCAAAGTCTCTGTCAGTGAAGGCTGCAAACAAATAGGTGAAGAGTGGTAGATAATTGCATGCTCTAGAGTGCCAATGCTTGATATAGTGTCCGCACCTAGTGGTACACCAGTGACAATAATTTCTGCACATACAACACCAATTTCCATAGGAGTGGCATACAGTCCAAACGCTTGAGCAAACAGTTCCAGTCTCACTCCCTCTCCCTTCCTGGCTTCAATGGGCTCGGAGATAATCCAGCTGACCTCTACAACTGTGGGAGGAGACAGTGCATGCATGACAGGTGTATAAGCATAGGTCCTCCTCGTAACTCTTTGCAAACAAACACAGGGTGTATTCATGTTGCAAACAAATAATACTGGGTGTATTCATGAACTTACAGTCATCGTCATCAATGTTTACATCTGCAACAGTGTTGGTCAGTCCAGGTGGAGATACGAAAAAACGTTGTGCGTCCCCAATGAACCGAGCAGCAACAATTCTGAGACGAAAGGCTTCACTTCCCTCAACGATACTATCATCAGCAAGTTGAATCCCATTTTCAGTCGAATTGGCTTGCTTGGATTGAAAGGTAACAGTGAATGTCCTGGATGATGAGTTCTGAATTTTGACAATGTAATCACTCCCTGTATGTATGTATATAGTGTGTCATTACATAAGTGTGTGTTAAACGAACATCAGGTGGCAATGACGAGCAATATCTTAGGTATCAGTAAGAGTTAAACTCCACTTTACAAGAAAGGACTGACAATTAATTACTCACAAACACTTAAAATTAAGTGGTTAAAGTACAAAGGAATGGTTATCTATGGTTTTCTGACACTATTGTTACATGCAAACAGAAATGGTCATGTACAAAATTTACTCTAGTTCTGTATTTAATTTCGTCAATTATAGTGGACAAATTACAATACAATGGCTAATAACATCTACTGGACACACATTATTATAATAGTTGCACAACAGATAGATGAAACTTGCCTAATTCAGCATTGCCTCCTGGCAGGTCTTCTGCAGTTATGTCCTCTCCAATGCTTCCACTGAAGGGAGGTACTTGTACTATATATTGTACTTGATAAGTGGCAACTTAACAAATGATGATGTCATACTTCAAAGGCACCGCTGATGCAGTAGTAGAATACTGCACTGCAGTAAGTTGCCCAAATGCCCCTAACACCTTTTAGAGACCCTAACACCTGATTATCACCTTGGAACATAAACAAACACCTTCCTTGTCAATTAACACCTGTGCGGCCCAAGGCTGAAAAGGTTCACGCTGTTAGTCGTTAGTCGACATAAAATGGCCAAGTTTTCCACCAAGCGTTCTCGTAGCAAAGGCAATCAACACTCCTGTGCTGTTGTATTATTTTACACTGTGTTTACTGGTTGTGCATCCGGGTTAGAACTGACACCTAGTTAAGTGTTATAATGTGATTTTTGGCGTGACCTTTAAAAGAGAGATTTGGAGAAGAAGAGACAGTTGTGGAAGAACAAACCACCAGGGGAAGGTCACAAAGCACTGCAAAACCACAAAGAGATAGCTCAAGGTCCTTTAAGGGCTATAGAGTGGATAGGTGTTGAAAAAAAACAGACACATACACACATAAAGGCACTGCAAGTCTCAATTATTGATCATTTAACCTTGTAATAGGACTTTCTGTGCCTCTACTGCCAATGGCATTGCATGTATGCTCAAAGGGCTTAATTAAAGAGCAATACTGTTCAGTCCCTGTAGCATGCCTTTAGACCGGTTTTGAAGAGATTTCTCTTAATTCTGGGGTGCTGTCAGGCCTCATAGTGTACAACTGCTGATTATTAGTGTGGTGGAGTTCTGTACCTTTCCTGATTGTGAGAGGGCATTTCAGATGATCTGATTTGACTTAGACCAATCCTATAGTGATTGGTGTATGCCTTCCAACTCATATTTTGATTATGCTAAGTATCCTGAGCAAAGTACATAGGTAGACAAAATGACCAATTTTGCATTTCAATCCATTCATACAAAGCAACAAAATGCCAGACCAGCTCAGGAAACGCCTAATCACACGATCCACATCGTAGTCTTTCTTCTGAATACTCGTTATTTTGTGTCCCAAAGACTCTGAAAGCATCTGCTAGCACGTTAGCATCGTCTTTAGCATTTCGGCGGCGGCGGCGATGCCATTTTCATTACGGCAAGCAAAGCTCATCCTAACCCAGATGTAGGTGTTAACAAGGTGTGAAATCGGGAGTTGCTAATCCCTGTTCTCTACTATCTATGGTGTTATCAAACCGCTTGGCGGGTGGCAGGCTGTTGCCTTTGCTACGAGTACGCTTGGAAGACTTGGCCATTCTGCATTGATTCAAGGCTAGATACCAACTGCAAGTCTGCAACCCACAACCGGCGCATTCAACGATTCAAACTACCCGCACATATTTAGGGTGGCTGTTTTTTGGTAAACCACTTACTACACGCTTTCAGTGGCGTATTGCGTACTTTACTGCACTCGCCCTCGGCCGCTTCGTGCCCCTGGGTCTCGTGCAGTAAACGCAATACGCCATTGAAAGCGTGTAGTAACTACTACTTACAGGACAGCTGTGCTGTTCCCTGAGAGACCATCATTGTTACCAGCACCGTGCACGAAAACAGACAAGGTCTGCATCTTGCACTGCACCTCAGCTATGATAGGGAAGTCTGCAGTGGAGGAAATGCAGGCATGCAGGTCAAGTAGGACATACTAATGCAGTTACACTCCCATCAACAACACGCAGGGTTTAGTACAGGGATTGTCCTCACTGCAATTCATACCTATCAAATGTTTATCTCCCCAACCACATCTGCAGTGGTAAATGAATTGTGTATAAGTTGCTAGCTTGACTGCTTGAAAGGGGAACGGTGACTGGAGAAAAAGAACCGGGTGTCTGAACTCTTGGCCCAATGTTTCAGCCACACAGGCAATCGATCCGGCCACAATTCTACGTCTTCTTTTTCTCCAGTCACCATTCCTCTTTTAAGCTGTGAAGCTAGCGCCTTAAATACACAAGTACACACCCAGCTTGCAAACACACTCACTGACAATGAACATAGATAGAATGGAGATAGAAGCACCACCATTCACCTCTGGCTCGAGGGCTCGTGTATGGACATGTTAGATGCCTGCTGAGTGTACCACCACACAGGTCTATCCTCAAGGCGCAGGCCTAAGTGCTCACAGCACTGTGGTCCACCCATGACGATTGGAGATGAAGAATCATGGCTGAATCGATGGCTCATGTGGCTACAACTCCACGTTAGAGTGTAGGTCACGACTTCAGGGACTGGTTTGCATTTTTTTCCTGTCGCCAAGCTGTGAAGCTAGCCACACCAGATTGCAAACACTCACTGACACCGTAACCTAATTGGTTAAGCTATACAATTCCACTATAGCTTGTTCTCACTCCCTTCTGTTCAGTGGAAGCTGATTAATTTTTTCTTGCATTGATTCTAATTGCCATGTAAATTTCCCATAATGTGGTGTGATTCAATAAATTAATGATTGTCACTTCCTTATTTTGAATAAACAAATTGGTAGATTTTTCTGCAACTGAAACCAAACAGCTACACAACGTATCTAAATAGTTTGGTTCTGAATAGCTGAGCTTCGCCAAACGTGGCAAATTGAAGTAACTCATAGATCGAACCCATGTTAACAACTTCAACCTAATTCAGAGGTTGATTTGTACACAGCTGGCTGTATGTGGTTGGGAAGGCAGACAGTGTCCGGCCTCATTAGTGAGCTGTCCTTTATTCGGAGCATTCTTTATAGAGGCACACATGCCAAGCACTTTCATGACATACGTACCACAAAGACACACATTTCTCGCCCCTACGCTCCTACATTGTCACCATGTATATATGTCACCGTGCATGCTGAGCACCTGACAACCTGATGTGTTTCTCACTACAGGAACAAAGTAGGTAAGTAAAGACTGCAGGATCAGAAACCTTAGTGCCTCTTCTTCACGCCGCTGTAACACATCGGGCAACCTTTTGTAAATATAGTTTGTGAAGTCGCCGCATTTGAGGGATACAGAAAACACACTATTCTGCTTCATGAGTGAGCTGTGTGAATGGTGTATCTCTCAGAATAGCATTAAACAACAGCCAATACTGCACTATGTAACTAAATTATGATGGGATTGTGCGCTTCTGAAATGCACTCACTTTCCTGTTTTCTGGTCCTGTCTGCCACTATTCTTAGCTTGCGTAGCCAGAACACTTCCTCCTCACCTTCTTATATTCTGGAAGTGGAAGGGTAGGTCAGCAACTTATACTGTTTTTGTTCTGCACCCCAAGGAATTTGGTGTAGTTACCATAGTGATAATGTTATTCAGAAAAAATCATGTGGGTAACAGGAATTAACTGTAAGGTAACCTGGGGTATTTCCGGTCACTCAAACTAAAGCAATCGTTCGCTACAAAACACTACGCTTTCGAGCACAGCTGCAACACTGTACTGGTAGTGGCAGCACTGAGCTACACATACCTGATAGTGAAGTGAGATGCTTGCGTCCCGTGCGCTGCCCGGTCACCACCTTTAGTAGCAGTAAAAGATTTGCTGCCATAAATTTACTCGAACAAACTTCGAACATTCCTTCGTACCTCCAAAATAAAGAAAGACGCTCAGGTACAAGTACGTCGAGATGAAGCCACACAGTCTTCGCTGTGACTCAGATTCTAACTTTTGACAGATTCTCTCTCGAATGTTAGAACAAGGACATCTGTGTATGCATGATCAGAAGTGTATCATGTTCACGACAAGGAGAAGGCATTAAACAAGCAACTTGCGCACCCCATTCAAGTGCAATACTAAGAAAGAAGAAGGAACAGTTATGTTGTTACTGCCTATCACACTAGATAGTTGCAGATGATTAGTAATTCACTTTACACTAGCATCCACAAATTACTCAATCAATCAATCAATCAATCAATCAATCAATCAACATTATTAGAGTGCACCATGTCCATTGGCACTAGGGCACAGATTGGCCCCATGCAGCACTTACACAAAGCACAAATGGATAATATGAACATGCAAAATAGGGTTATTTATTGTGTTGCACACTTGCATTGCTCTCCAGACGTCAGCAGGACTCGATGCAATCCTGGACTTCGGCCTGAGCGTACCATACTAGTGCAATACATTCGTGAGGCATTGTATGTGTGTGTCTGTGTGTGTGTGTGTGTGTGTGTGTGTGTGTGTGTGTGTGTGTGTACAACACTTTCATTAGGGATACGGCTGTTTGATAAGCACTAGCTCGAGCACCCTCTGGGCCCTTGGTGCCCTCCCCCAGGTCGTACGTGTTTATAAAATCAGCCATATCCCTCCTGTAAGTAATACATGAGTGTGAGCCATTGGACAGCCTACAGTCACATGCAGTAGTCTATTATTATAATATTATGTAGATCAATTGAAGGATCAGCACTATAATGAACAACACACAACTCTGTATAAGAAATGTTCTATCCTTCAGTGTGCATGTAAAGGATTATAATTATAATCTTATATTATAATGCATACTAGATGTAAGTACTACTACAAATCTTAACACAAAGGAATATGCACTCACATATAGATAAACCATCTTTCCAGCTACGTATCACTGGTTAATGTAAACTGTCCTGTCATCATCTGCAGTGGCCTCCTGGCCGCCACCCTGTATGGCGTCATCTTGGCCTTCTTCAGCAGCCTCAAAGGGCAGAACCTCATAAGTGTGGTCTATTTCTTTGTCCTCTTCTGTGTCAGGAGCAAAGCGTGTGCTTACCACATCCTTTGCAGTCACATAGGATGGGTTACTTGTCATGTTACCCAGAGCCATGCTGTCCTTGCCTGAGTATTCAAACTCATACATCGGGTTAGGGAGGGGACGATTGGGCCTGCACAGCAAGCAGTGAACAGAACACATTCATTACTATGCAACAGAGTACTAAAAACAGCTGGAATCCAGCTACTCAAAGATGCCTTGTATAAATAGTGCAAGTGTGGTAATTGGCACTTACCTGTATTTTGACTGCTTTCTGCAAAACATTGCCACAGCTATCACTATGGAAACAGTAGTAGTCATCACAACAAGAAATACAACTACAACAATTGCTACAATCACAGTGACTTCTGTGGATGGGTCAGTAGGTGGGTCAATAGGCGGGGCTACGGAAGCAGCTTGGCAGCTCTCAGGCTCTAAGGAGTCAATTACCACAGTACATGTGATGTCCACCTGCATCTGTGTGGAGGCCACTGTGATGTAAGGAGTGGAGGTGACCCAGGAGGTGAGGAGGGAGGGCATGTCTACTCCAGGGAGTGTTGTGTAAGAGATCTCTGCAAGGAACACTACTGTTTGAGAGTCCATGGTGCCAAAACAGCTGAAGATGCTCTGCTGCACAAACAAGGAGCAGCCGCAGTCCTGCTGGAGTGGGACTGAGAGGGCAGCTGATATGTCTGACAGCTTGGCTTCACCTTTGGTCTCCTGCAGATGTACATAAATCATGCCAATGTATGCACAGGGTTGTGGAATGCACACCTACTGTTAAAGCAGGTATGTACTGTAAATGATTTGTGGATGTGTGGCTTCATCATCAGCACTCTGCATTTCATTAGCATTCATGGTAACACTACAGTAGTTAAAGCACATGTATATATACTCACCACCCAAGTGAGGCAATCTGAAACTGGTCTCAAATGGAGTTGGATAATTGTTGAATCTGAAAGAATTGAAGAACTGCAAACTATACCTGAGTGCATGCATGCATGGTATAACCTGTGGGAATATAGAGTTGAAACTGACACTGACTATTCCGCGAGGAACTCAAACCAGAATCGAGTAGCGGAGTTTTGTTCACGCACTCAAGAAAATGGATTCACCCTTTGTGGCACAAATGCATCTCTGAGCAATGTGGATCTATTACCCTCAGCTGTGTACATGCAATGGTAGAGTGTAGTTAGATGAGACTTGATCTATGTATATACACTCAGCTGTGTACACGAAATGAATCTTGCATGTACTAACCTTCATCATCAATAATGTTCACTGTAGTTCTGTCTGGCATTCCTGGGACAATCCCCATAGCCTGAATTGCCGGAGACACTGTCAGTTCAGCAATGAAGCTCTCAATACCCTCTCGGGTGCCATCGTTGACTGTGCTGTACTCCACTGTGGCCACGCTACTGCCTATCTCAAAAATGGCACGCCTCTCTCCACCTTGGTAGCCAGCGGGACCTACACAGGAGGGTGCATAAGGGGAGGAGTGTGCAAGCACATATGAAATGTAGTGATGGGAGATGAGTACACAGTCAAAAGGCAACAGTGCAAACTGGCAAGTGACAGCATTTGCATACTAAACTTGCATAATACATGAAGTGACAATAAATACTTAGTTTGTTTGTCCCACAGTCGTGTGAGAAATAGGGTGCCCCAGCTCATGCACATTCCCAGATTACATACATAGTAGCTGAAAGATGGACTATATTAGAATGGAAAAGGTGAATAGCATGTACGTACGTATGTAAGAAAGAGGATGCTGCAGTAATTGAAGCAGGGAATGATTAACTTGCATGTAGTCCAAATTAAATTGCATTTCACAAGCAATGCAGTGGAAATGCAATCCTTACTGTTGGCAGAATCATCACGGGTGTGGACAAGAACACTAAATCTCTTGTTCACTGTGACGTTGGTCCTCAGTATGAGAGTAGCAGTGCCACCCTCATTCACCATGTATTCATCTGGGTCAAAGTACACTCCAGCAACTACACACAGGGGAAAAGGAGTGAGGCGAACAGAAAGGTGGTAGCAATGCAATCAGGGTATCATAGTACAGATGGAACCAGAATATCACACATTACGAAGCACAACACGTCACTGCAAGAAGTGGCTTGTTTTACTCTTAGCAAACTAGTGCTTCTGCTCACCCAGTAAACTGTGTTAAACTGGAGTTACTGTTTACGATGGATGGTAAAACATCAATAAATGATATTATTTGCATATAAATGATATTCATTGTTGTTATAACAACAACTCCTGATTTCCATGTTACACCAAGTACAGAAACACTAGTTACCATGATCAAAACTGTGCAAAACAAGCTACTGCAAGAGACATTGGTTGGCATACTAGGACAAACAGATACAACTGTGCATTATCTATATACATAGAGAAATTGTATGTAACTTGGCCCTGTTGCACAAATGCTACACTCACTGGTAGCATCTATAATGTTGACCATTGCAGTGTCAGGTGAGCCGACTGTGACTCGGTAGTTGGTGGTGGTTTCAGGAGGAACTTGGATAACACCTGTGAAATACTCCAGTCCTTCAAGAACATCATCGGGCAGTGTTGGCACTGGCACACTAGTAGTGCTGCTACCACTGAATGTGGCAGTCAAGAGACCACCAGTGTAGTCAGGACCATCTGCAATGAGCCAGGGAGGGGAATGCAATATATGCGTCTTTGTCTTAGTGCAAGTTTGAATTGGATGATATTTCCAAGTGTACACACCTGTAGCCGATCCATCCATGGTCTGTACCAACACAGTGATGGTGACTGATGGGTCCACATCCCTGGTCAGTCTCAGAATGAGGTCAGCAGGCTGGCCCTCTGTTACATTGTATGTAGCAGGGTCAAAGTACACCTCAGCAGTCGTTTGGTCTAGAATGGTGACAGTGGCCTCTGATGGAGTTCCCTCAAACACAGGTGGGAGACCAGCAGGAACAGACAACACGGCTGTGAAGTCCTCATCATTCTCAATAATGTTGTCTGTCTCAGTATGGACAACAAGTGTACCCGTCTGGGTGGTAACATTGAACAAAACTTGATAGGACCTGTTGTCGTAGTCACCTGGGGCTGCAGGGGTAGATAGGCAAGTGGTGCATTTAGAAACCCTTCCAACACACCATGATAATACCAGATAGGTTGGAACTTTCTACCCACTGCACAAGGGTGTTTTAGCTGCACTGTAGTGTGCACTGTACAAGGTTAAATGTATTCCACGTACTTACCTACAGCTGTACCATCCCTAAGTGTGATGTCAATGGTGAAAGGAACTGCAAACTCATTGTCTGTTGTAAGGAAAAGCACCTGGTTCTCTCCCTCCAGCACAGAGTACACAGCAGGGTCAAAGAACACTCTTAACTCTTTGTCAAACATGGAGAAGAGAAAAAGGAAATACACAGAATTACATGTGAGACATGTCTACTCTTGTGTACACGACATATGACCCAATGTGGCTGGAGCACACTTTTCAACATTTCCATGGCTACGCATGTGATTGCATGTGTGGTGTACTTGTGACTTTTCAAAGAAAATCAAGAAGTGTGGCAAATCTCATTTGGATTTATGGAGGCTATACAGTCCGTTTCAGTGGGCCGACTATTCTGTAGAATCAGGTTTCGCATGAAAATCATGAGATCACATGACAGTGGCACCTTTCAGTTGAGGGTAAACTTGTGATTCACGAGGATTACAAAGTGGGACGAGAGAGAATGAGAGACGTGTTGCAACAATTGTATTTGGTGTGTTAAAGCAGTGATCTGACAATTCTATGTAGGTGAACTCTATTCAAAATTCCTGTGTGGAGCTTCAAGGCTTGACATAATATATAACCGGGCAAAACAATGGCGGATTGGCGTGATTAGCTATATGCAGTCGTGATTCTTGACATCCTCGGAAGCAACCTCCCCTATCCATTATCACCCGTACCCATGAGTTTGATCAGGAATGAGTTGCTGTCGATGTAACAGATCCAGCACCTGTGCAAATTGTGTCTGTGTCCGAAATGGAAACTCTTGCATCAATTGCCTACCTGCCCGTCATGTCGCAATTTCCCTGCTTCCCCATTTCCCGACACCGTTAACGAGTCCGAACCATTTTCCACCAATTTTTTTGCCTCTAAACTCAGAGATAGCCACTCCTCTGAACCTCCCCTCTCCTGAACAATGTAACTTTACCTGGGGGACACTAGATGGCAACACATTTTCCCAATTGATGACTGATATCTATGACGAAGTAGTTCTTTGGAAGCGAAACATCTTTCTCATCCCAAGTGGTGCCGCTGGGAAGGATTTTGTGTCAGAACTAGCCCGCCTTCTGCAAGCCTATGCAGATGAATCTAGCTTGGAGCGCATAGCCCTGAAAGCTTGCATGGTCATGCAGGTGATTCTGCTTCAGAAGCCGAGCCCTAGAAGCAAAGCAAAAGATCATGCTGCTTGCCTGCAGAGACGACTGGAAATGTGGAGGAATGGAGACATCAAGGAGCTTTACAAAGAGTGCAAATGCTTGCAGGCAAGAATGACAGGGTCTCGGACCTCAATCGACAGTGAGCAGATTTCACGTACTTTCAGCAACCTGATGATGCTTGGCAAAACAAAATCTGCTCTGCAGTTCCTCTTGAGGAAGGCTGACGAAGGAATCTTGAAACTGGATGATCATATTTTCTCCAACGAGGGAAGGTCATGCACAGTTTGCGAGCTCCTCCAGGAGTTGCATCCAGTGGGGAAGGATCCAGACCCTGAATCCTTGATGAGCAGCAGTTGCCTAGATTACCTTCCCTCTGATCCCATTCTCTATGTTCAGCCATAGCTGGTGTCACCCGTCGCATCTGCACCAAGAGTGTAGACCCTGAAGGTCTTTTTCAACCTTGGTAGCGTGTCGCCTCATCCCTCTCAACAAATGCCCGGGAATCAGGCCCATCGGTGTTGGCGAGGTGCTACGACACATAATTGGGAAGGCAGTGATGAGGTTTGCCAGCCTGGATGTGGTGATTGCTGCCGGATCCAGTCAAGTATGTGCAGGCCTGGAGGGTGGGTGCGAGGCAGCTGTACATGCAATGCGCCCTTTTTCAGCCATGAAGACACTGAAGGGATCCTACTTGTCGATGCAGCAAATGCCTTCAACCTGAACAGGAAAGCTGCCCTCCATAACATGAAATTCCTTAGTCTAGCAACAATCCTAACCAACACCTATCAATCTCCAACTAGGATGCTCGTGTCTGGTGGGGGCGAAGTTCTGTCAAGTGAAGGCACTACTCAGGGCGATCCACTTGGAATGGGCATGTACGCCTTGGCTGTCATTCCACTAATCAACAAACTCCAAGAGCTGCATGGGAACACAAGGCAAGTATGGTTTGCTGATGATGCAATATGTCAACGGCTTCGCGCATGGTGGGATGAGTTGGTAGCACGTGGACCCTCTTTTGGCTACTATCCCAAAGCCTCTAAAACCTTTCTGGTTGTGAAGGAGGAATATGCCGAGGAGGCTGAGAGAGCCTTTGCATATACCAGTGTCAGCATAACCACACAAGGCAAAAGACATCTAGGTGCTGCTGTTGGCTCCATGACCTTTAGGGATGAGTTTGTGTCTGGAAAGGTGAAGAGCTGGTGCAAGGAGGCGGAATTGCTGTCACAGGTTGCCCTGAGCCACCCCCATGCAGCCTTTGCTGCCTACATCCATGGACAGGCCAGCAAGTGGACATATATTTCCAGGACAATCCCAGGGATAGGACATCTCCTTGAGCCTCTTGAGCAGGTCATCCAAGAGAAATTCATCCCAGCCATTACTACTGGTCGTCCATCCTGCTCGAAGATCGAACACTCCCTCCTGTCCCTCCCAGCAAGAATGGGTGGCTTGGGGCTGACAATTCCCTCTGCAGATGCTGAGCATTGCTATGAAGCATCCAGCAAGATAACAGCCCCAATTGCTGCAATGATTGCTCTTCGAGGGAAGGATCCCATGTCTGCAAGCCTAGAGTCAAAAACCATCGGGTCCTCTGTGCGAAACGTAAAACGTGACAATCAACGTGCTGAAGCAGAAGCAATCTTCAATGAACTCCCTCCTCCTCAACAACGTGTGCTGGAATGTACCAGAGAAAAGGGTGCCTCCGCATGGTTATCTGCTCTGCCCGTCGACGAACACGGATTCTACTAGCACAAAGGAGATTTCAGAGATGCTTTATGCCTCAGGTATGGTTGGCAGATTACCAATCTGCCTCTTCACTGTGCCTGTGGTGAGCCCCTTTCTGTAGACCATGCAATGTGCTGCCATAAGGGTGGTTTCCCCACATTGCGTCATAATGAGATCCGCGACATGTCAGCTAACCTGCTGAGGGAGGTGTGCCCAAACACATGTACTGAACCCAGCTTACAACCACTCAACAGTGAAACATTCCAACTACGCACAGCCAATACGGACAACGAGGCGCGAGTGGACATCAGAGCAGAAGGGTTCTGGACTTCAGCACAAGTGGCATTTTTTGACATTAGGGTATTTCACCCTAGCGCCCCATCGTACCAGAAGAAGGAGCTCTCTGCTGTATACAGGCTGCATGAAAAGGCCAAGAAACATGAATATGGTGCCAGGATCCGTGAGGTGGAAAGGGGAGCCTTCATACCACTGGTTCTGTCCACAACAGGTGGAATGGCACGGGAGTGCACCGTGTTTTACAAGCGTCTGGCTGACCGCTTGGCCTACAAACACAAGACAAACTACTCCCTAGTGATGACTTGGCTGAGATGCAGAATCTCGTTCGCACTACTGAGATCCGCCATCAGGGCTCTGCGGGGATCCCAAAGCTCCACCACTGCTCTGGCTCCAGTGGATATCCCATTGGTGACCAGTGAGAGCTTCATCCACTAACTGACCTGATCCACCATAACTATCACAATTATTGACACTCATCCCCTTTACTTTGAATCTAACTTCAAGTACTACATATAGCTTGTAGGCTGTGCTTTCCCTTATACTGTATAATATAATTGTGTTTGTGTCTAGTACATAATAGCTTCAAGGCTCAGACCCTTCCTTTGTACTAAAAATTGCACATAACTGACTTTATAAGGCTCCATTTAGGAACAGGGAACACTAGACATGTTACTGGGGCAACTGGGTGATATCTGGGGTGTTGTAAACCTTACATCCCACACCACCACCCAGACACTGGAACTGTAATGTTTACCCATCATCACCTAACAAAGACTCCCTCCCCAACAGCGTAGAAGAAACCTGATGTATGTAGCTGAATTGATCTGCAGCATGTGTTGCCACAATTAGTTAGGAGATATATCTACATCCTGGTTTATACTCGTAATATCAGGATATAAAATTAATATATATAAACTTGCTATTTCGGACATCAAGTGCACAAGCACATGCAGGATAACCATAGTAGATTTGTGCAGTAAGCCAAGAGGCAAAGGTAAATATAGTTTACACTGCATGAGGGCCTAGGGGTGACTGTAGGTTACTGGCTGGACTAGAATGTGTAGGTGTGTGGGAATGATATTACAGAACACCCACCATCATCATCAATAATGGTGACGGTAGCCATGAATGGGTCACCCCTCATGACACCAATGTCCTGAGCTGGTTGGGGGATCACCGGTGTAAGGAAGAAGGTCTCGTCAGTCTCAAAGATATCATCATCTGTAATGTTGATGCTGAAGCTTTCCTTGGTGGATCCAGCCGGGAAGATGACTGAATACTCCCCCCTAGTGTAGTCTTGTCCATCTGAGGTCACATAATTTGAATGAGAGAGGCAGACAGGTTATGTTTCATTACAGTATTGGAATGACAGGCCTCATGTGAATTCCAATGGAGTATATGGCATGAAAGACTTTGTTAATCCAATAATCACGTGAATGATTGCAGTGTGCATGAAAGACACCAACCAGAAGGCCTGAAACTAATTCAGATACGTAGTTACACTTAAACTTTTAAGTCCTGTTGATGCAAATGTGCGACCAATTATTGTGTGCGCGAAAGGCCCAATGACGCATATTTGCATCAAAGACGGTAGTGCACACTTTAACAGACACTTCGGTGGCTACAGGTGGACATTGTCTCTGAGCTTTTAATGGCATCCTTTGTAATCCCTTTGTCTATATTTTGGCTGCTTAACTGTCTCTCCTGGCCTTTCTCCCGGCAAGAAGTCAAGCATCGAATCTTGGGCAAGACTGTGACAGTGAACAGAGAATTGCAGAAGAGATTGCAAGTTGGTTAGTGGCTAGTTGTAGAGCTTTTACATCTCCTACGATATGATTGTTTCACATCACTACCGACTCATATCAAACTGTATTATGTGGTGTATACCAGCTCGCTGCATGAGGCTACGTACATACCCAATCTTTTCTTCTCCTACGGCCAAGAGCGAGTCTGAAAAGGCTTCATTCACTTCAAACTTCCAAGTCTCCTCCTTTACTACAGTGCGAATCATTTTGATGCTCATCATCTCAATACCAAATTGAAGAAAAGCGTAGCAAGTTACTGCTGTTTGGTCCGACGATTTGCTTATATCGCCATTTTGAATTAATTTAGGAACTGAATGCTACTGCACGAAATTTAAGTTAGGGTTAAATGGGTTAACTGGACTCACACATTGATGTTGAAGCATACACGCACAAACCAGCAGCGGGAATGCACTAGCCTGGACTCAGTTCATTCATCTGCTCACCTACAGCTGTGCCATCACTGGTTTGCACAATTAGAGTGAAAGGCTCATCTGATGGGACACTGCACATCACCATTGCCACAAGTGGTCCCATGTCCTCCCTCACCTCATGCATAGTGCGCACAAGCATACAGACAAGCACTGTTGGAAAAAGAAATGATGCTAAAACATGCACACAACTGTTCCAACAGCCAAGTACACTTCGATGCCTTTTGCACCTACGTTATTATATATTTATTGCTCTTGCTAACAGATTATCATCAAACACGCATATGTAACCATTACTGCAGCAAAGGTAATACATATATGTATTGTATGCATACTGTATACATGTTGTGTTGTATACATGCAATTAATTTATATATAATTATTATAATTACGTATTATGTACAATTACTGTAGCAAAGGTAAATCAGACAGCTAATGTAATGATTGACGTTTGAGTGTATGTACTTGGCATGATAGGACTACAGTGACTATTCTGCAAGAATCAGAATCAAGTAGTGGAGCTCTGTGGACACGCACACACACGCACACGTGCACGCACACACACACGCACGGATGCACACACACACAGACAGACACACACACACTGTAAATGCGTGTCTCAAGAGTGATTTGAAACTACATATATAATTATGTTATAATTTACAGTACTTTTGGAACAAGGCAACGTAGTAAGATTAGACTTCATCAACATACAGTATGTGCACTCAGTTGCATTGTGCACACAAAGTGAATCTTGTACTAGCCTTCATCCTCAGTAATGTTCACTGTAGCACTATCTGGCATTCCAGGGACAATCCCCATTGCCTGCATTTCCGGAGGCACAGTCAGTTCAGCAGTGAAGCTCTCCATACCCTCTCGGGTGCTGTCGTTGACTGTGCTGTACTCCACTGTGGCCATGCTACTGCCTATCTCAAAAATGGCACGTCTCTCTCCACCTTGGTAGTCAGCGGGGCCTACACAGGGGGAGTGTGCAAGCATACAATACAAGGTACCGTATGGACCTTAATTTTCGCGGTACTAAACTTTCGCGGATTGAGACATTTCGCGTTTTTCGCGTTTTCATTTTCGCGGATGGCGTCCCACAATATTATATTGAATATATAGACTATATATCTGTACTAATATGTGTTTCGCATACCGTATGGACCTTGATCTTCGCGGTACTAAACTTTCGCGGATGGCTGTCGAACCGCGAAAACCGCGAAAGTTTAGTACCGCGAAGATTAAGGTCCATACGGTATGCTAGAAGGGGTGCATAAGCACATAAAATGTCAGTATTCAGGACATGAGTTTGCAGGCAATAGGAGTTTCTTGAATGCATACAATGGTACAAAATGGCATGTGACCGCAGCTACATACAAAAGATGCATAACACAAGAAGTGACATTAAATACTTAGACAGGTTGTCCCACAGTTGTGTGAGATAATAGGGTGCTCTAGCTCATGCAAAGGGGACTCCCAGATTACGTAGGAGCTGAAAGATGGACTACATTAGAATGGAAAAGGTGAATAGCATGTACGTACACAAGAGGTAATTGAAGTAGAAAATGATTTGCCCATACAGTCCAAAATTGCATGTCATAATGCAGTGTTATGCAATACTTACTGTTGGCAGAATCATCACGGGTGTTGACAAGGACACTAAATCTCTTGTTCACTGTGACGTTGGTCCTCAGTATGAGAGTTACAGTGCCACCCTCATTCACCATGTACACATCTGGGTCAGAGTACACTCCAGCAACTACACACAAGGGAAGAGGACCAAGTAGTGAGGTGAAAAGAAAGATGATAGCAATGCAATCAAGGAAGTGCAAGCAGCCACAGTGCAGATGGAACATACCTCATGTAACAACTAGCAGAACACCTACTGCAAGAGACATTGGTTGGCATACTAGGACAAACAGATACAACTGTGCATTATCTATAATTATACATAGAGAAATTGTATGTAACTTGACCCAGTTGCACAAATGCTACACTCACTGGTAGCATCTATAATGTTGACCATTGCAGTGTCAGGTGAGCCGGCTGTGACTCGGTAGTTGGTGGTGGTTTCAGGAGGAACTTGGATAACACCTGTGAAGTACTCCAGTCCTTCAAGAGCATCATCGGGCAGTGTTGGCACTGGCACACTAGTAGTGCTGCTACCACTGAATGTGGCAGTGTACAGACCACCAGTGTAGTCAGGACCATCTGCAATGAGCCAGGGAGGGGAATGCAATATATGCATCTTTGTCTTAGTGCAAGTTTGAGTTGAATGATATTTCGAAGTGTACACACCTGTAGCCGATCCATCTCTGGTTTGCACCATCACAATAATGGTTACTGATGGATCCACATCTCTGGTCAGTCTCAGAATGAGGTCAGCAGGCTGGCTCTCTGTTACATTGTATGTAGCAGGGTCAAAGTACACCTCAGCAGTCGTTTGCTCTAGAATGGTGACAGTGGCCTCTGATGGAGCTCCCTCAAACACATGTGGGAGACCGGCAGGAACAGACAACACGGCTGTGAAGTCCTCATCATTCTCAATAATGTTGTCTGTCTCAGTATGGACAACAAGTGTACCCGTCTGGGTGGTAACATTGAACTCAACTTGATAGGACCTGTCTTCGTAGTCACCTGGGGCTGCAGGGGTAGATAGGCACGTATGGTGCATCTAGAAACTCCTCCAACACACCGTGGTAACACTAGTTACATTGGAACTTTCTGCCCGCTGCACAAGAGTGTTTTAGCTACACTGTATTTTGCGGTGTAAGGGATAAAAAGCATTACATGTAATTACCTACAGCTGTATCATCCCTAGGTGTGACATCAATGGTGAAAGGAACTGCAAACTCATTGTCTGTTCTGAGGACAAGCACCTGGTTCTCTCCCTCAGTCACAGAGTACACAGCAGGGTCAAAGAACACTCTCAACTCTTTGTCAAACATGGGGAAGAGGAAAAGCAAATACACAGATTTGCATGTGAGACATGTCTATTCTTGTGTACACAACATAGACCCAACGCTCTTCAACATTTCCATGGCTATGCATGTGATTGCATGTGTGGTGTACTTGTGATTTATCGAAGAAACTTCAAGGAGTGTGGCAAATCTCGTTTGGATTTATGGCGGCTAGACAATCCGTTCCAGAGGGCCAACTATTCTGTAGAATAAGGTTTTAGCATGAAAATCATCACGTGACTGTGGCACCAGTTAAAGCTAAACTTGTGCTTTGCGGGATTAATATGTGAGATGTGAAATGTGCTTGTCCACTGCTTCTTATCCTTGCCCTTTCCCTCTAGTACATCAGTGTTTCATGCTAGTGGTGCCACTCCATCCATATTGCCTTTATTTGCTATCTATGAATGAGGCATTGATAGATTTAATCCACACATGCAACTATGAAGGTGTACGTACGTAGGTGTCGTCCTAATGTTGACTAATGGGCTAAAATTCCACAGGACTAAATGAAGGTTCTAGCTCTAGCTAAGGAAAAGCTAAGTGTCAATTGCACTGTAACTTCTGAGTGAGGAGCTAGCCATACTGCATTGACTGGAACACAGTTTGAGGAGTAAAGAAAGGTCCTAACTAGACTAGACTAGCACCTGATTACTTTTCAGCAATTGTGGTTGACAACATAGTCTGTTTTCAACTAATGGATTAAATATACTAGTCGTTCAAGCTCTAATAAAAATAGCCACAAACTGTGACAGATGTAGAATATCATGAAAAATGCTATGGCACCTGTAGGGCAGATAACAGCAAACTCAAGCAAATTGCAAAGCATTCATTCTCACCATCGTCATCTTCAATCTCCACTGTAGCTCTCAATGGAGACCCCTCATTTATCCCATTGTCCTGGAAAGTTTGTGCAACACTGAGATCAAGGAAAAAGTCCTCTGGTCCTTCATAAATGGTATCATTGATAATTTCCACCACACTATCACCAACACTACTACCAGCAGGGATGGTAATAGTCAGAGAGTAGCTGCAGCTCATCACTGGAGGATCAGTTCCAGAGCTGTCATCAATAGGATCATGATAGTCCAAGCCACCTGACATGAAACAATGAGAGGTAGCGTTCAGCAGGTGTATGCAACTGCAAGCTATATACTGCAGCCCAGGTGAGTCACAATGGCAAGGGTTATGCTGTGTCCTTATGTACCCTGTGCATACACATGACTGGTGTGAGATATTATTAATTCGGGGAAAGTACAGTTCTACAGTAAGCCTCCTGACATGAAACAAGTATACTCTACAGTATGCTCCTGCTAAAACTAGGTACACTTCACTCCACAGGAATATAAGTATAAACTATACACCCAATCTACTCACATGTAGCAGTTCCATCTGCTCCTGTTATCACCACCTGGTAGTCAAAGGAGGCAGTACCGGTTGCAATCACTCTGTACAAGAGGCTACCGGCATCCTCACGAAGTGAGTAGCTGTCGTTTTGAAACATGACTATCAAGGCTGTGAGCGGGAGTGATCACAGGAGGTGTGATCACATGAAGTCTGTACCAAATTGTAATGCACTGTTTATGTACTGAATGTAGTACACTCACAATGACACAGGATACACATTAACCCATTAGCGCCGAATGACCACTGTAATGGTCGGTAAAGAAATACTGTTACAGTATGCTAGATTGGTGGAATAACAACTCTACTACAAGACTGAAACTGCCTTGCACAAACATACAATATACAAATCTATATGCCTTCTTGAGCATATAAAATGAAAATCATGATATTTATAGCTGAGAAAGGACACCTATGCATGCGTCCATACTTAAGAATGTGCCACTTGTGTACTGCTATATGTACATATAGCTTGTGCATTCGTAAAGGTCTTTCAACACTACTGTGAGAGAAGTGACATGTACTGCACTGTATGTTAAGCTTGTCGACTGTGTGTTTAGCATATGAAAGGAATACTTGGTGTGCCCACACGGCCATGAAATTATATGCTAATGTACTTGAGAATGACAATACAACAAAATATATAAAGGCCCATACCTGTAAAAACAAAGGTAGTAAGTGACCACTGGAGTTTAACGATACTGTAGAGGCTCATAGTTGCATTGATATAGTAACAAAATTCACTGATGAGCAAGTGTAAGCAGTTGACAAAGACCCTCGGGTCGAAACATCCTGCAGTTGATTGATTAATAGTTGTGTATTGCTCATCAGTGAATTTGGTCACTGGAGGGACGACTGCCTCAGCACACCAGCCTACTTGCTAGCAAACAACAGCCTGACGTGGATGCATGTACGTACACCCATGCCCTTACTTGTACATGAGCACAGCACACCAAGACTCACTTCCTTGTATACACACGCATGTACTGGCATCTAGCCCCTACTGACAATGTCGTCCCAACCTGCACTAACCATCATCATTCTTGATGGTAATGATTGCCTCATCAAAGTCTGGTCTCACTACTACTCCTGGCTGGCTGCCAGAATATGTAAAGGAGACTTGGAAGTGTTCGTCTCTCTCCACAATGAGCTCATCTATCACTGGAATGTTGAACTGGACACTGGTTTGACCAGCAGGGATGGTCACTTGTCTGGGGAATCCAACAGTAGAGAAATCGACACCAGCTCCTGAGGGGAATTTAATGGAAGCAAGATATGAAATATGCAAGGCCACTAAGCACTAATTGGCAGGTCTAATCACACCCCAATAACTTTCCATTACCTTGTGCTCTCTCAAGGTCTGGAATACCTGCAAGGGGAAAGCAGATATGAAGATTAAGTACCAGTACACCTGCTAACACTGACACCTATGACAGCTTTACTTCCCACCACTGTTAGCACAGTACAGCTCTCTTGTGCACCCACCTAGCAGTTCACCCACTGCCACATTGACTACGACGTCTTCACGGTAGGTATCATTCAGTGTCAAAGTCACTGTGACCACTTGCTCATTCTCATAAATGCTGTAAGCCGTTCTGTTCAGGGAGATTGCCACCGCCTCTACAATGAAATGAAATGCACAAGGATGAGGTAGATCATAACCAGTGCAATAGACAAGGACCAGCCTAACTTCTGTACAACAGTACTGAATACAACCAAATTAGATGATGAATGTATCCCGATCAGCATTCTATTGACTTGATGCTCGAGTGGGCCTAAATTGTCTTCTATATTTAGGCTTTCATAAAATGGTGTAATAGTACATACACTGGACATTGATGTACAGAGCATGAAAAGCAGACGGAGTGAAAGAAAAATGAGAAGAAATTGCTGTAACTGCTGACAATGCCTGTACTATTCACAACATCAAATTAACTCATCCCTCAGACATTTGTCCCATTGGTTTCTAAGTGAACTGTGTAGATGATGAGAGACACTTCATGAGAGTAGCATTGTCGAAGGCCAACTGAGCAGTGTTCTCTCTAGGCTGTTTTTGGGGGGCGCTGCACCCCCCTATTGTCCAAATATACCCCCCTATCAGTGTTTCAGAGGCTGCTGCACCCCCCATAAGAATGATGGCATGCAAAGCTGACCTGTATTCAGTAATTATTAACAGACAGTTATACACATGCAAGTACATAGCAATCGATTGTGCAATAGTGATGCTCGCGGAAGATAGGGGCTGGATTCGAGACTAGTACTTTGGACTAGGGCTGAGCGATAGTAAATTTTCTACTATCACGATAGTGGCTGAGGCAATAGTCACGATATTCAATACCAATACTGGGTCTGTTAATTCGATCTCCGAATTGCTTGGCACATAAACACTATGACAAGTAATTGAAATGGATAGATGTATAATTCCAACACAAAAGTCGTTGTATGCAATAGTGTGAAGCAGTCTCCCCAGCAACAGCAGCTTTTGTTGCAAGCTTATCAGCTTACTTCCGGTAGTGATGTCACAGAAAATGGCGGATGCGCACGAAGTGCAATCGTTCTGGGAAAGCGCTTGAGTTTAACGGTCTTAGGAAGCGATTGATCAACTATCTCTAGTGATAATCTTAAGAAAAATCTTAGGCGTTTGGTTCTACTGTAACTAGGCCACTATCGTGACAGCTCCTGTGTACTTTCACTATCGCGATAGTAAATTTACTATCGCGATAATTGCATAATCGATACTATCGCTCAGCACTACTTTGGACTCCATCCCCCTGCACCCCCCTATTTCAAAATTCTGGCGAGAACACTGCAACTGAGCAGTCATCACAGTCTCGCAGTCACTTGTCATACTTCCTTGAGGACTTTGTAAATTTAGTACAAGTACATCTTTTGACATGAACAGTTTGGACTACTGGATTCTTTAACTCCTGCGGATATTGCCATGCTGTGCACATACAGTATGTGCCAATATAACGCTATCGTTCTGTTTTTATGAAACGAAACGAAAACAGAACAACCTTTTCCGTTGTACGAAACACCCTCCCTGCCTAGACAAAATAGACAGACGGTTCTAGAATGATTTGTTGCTGAATAAAACGACCTCATAACGATTCGGTGCTGAATAAACGATCAAGGACAATTAGGTAGAAGTAGAGTGTGTCATCGTTGTCCCTCATCTGCCGCTCAACGAGTGCTTTCACAGCCGGCATCATCTTCGTTGGTCGGCCTGAACCGGGTCTTCTCTCGATGTTATTCGTCTCCCTGTGCTTCTGTAGAAACTTGCGTATCCCCATTCGGTTAGCTATCAAGCCCTCCTCTCGTAAAATGCGCGGCAGATAGTCGGCGGCTTGTAGCCTATTCGTAGTCTCGCATAGCCAGACTGATTTAACCTGGCTATGCGAGCCCATTCGTGCAAAGCGAAGAGTTCATTGCCTCTTGTACCTGCTGTACATCTCTTGCCGCTTGTGAAAGTCAGAAACAATGAATAGTCCCCAAAGCTACCCTTTTATACAGCGCACCTAATCGTATATGCAGACAGCACGATAGTTTGGTTTCTACGCAATCATTTCTCCTCCATTCTGCCAGAAGGCAGTTAAACAAACTGACGAAACAGATCGTCCGTTTAAGCGATTCGACCTTTCCGTATAAACAAAACCGAAACGAAACGAAATGATAATGTTACATTGACACATACTGTACATGTTCACAGAATTGCTTTGCTTCAAGTTTACTTCGGTCAATCCTATTCTCCATACACTGATGCCAAACTTACTGTCTACTCTTTCAAGGCTGTTATCTCATAAAGGACATGATTTGTTCACACGCAAGCCCCAAACAAAATGATTTTGTCCATCTTTTCTATACATTGAATGGCTGCAGAATCATGCTCTTATAGGAGGGTATGCTGCCTAGCACGAGCCAACCAAAGCTTCGCGTCATTTCATGGTCCCAAAAACAACTGCCCTTCTGCTGAGGAAGCAGTCTTTGGCAGAGATGATCAGCACCAGAACAGTGTGGAGATTCCACAGGAAACATGTCTCCCTACGAAAGCCATGGCCATCCTCTTTTGCTTGGGAGTACTCTGGGTTGTCACTTAAAGCATGAACAGTAGAGCACTTGCTGTAACTAGGCTAAGCAAAGTAGTGTCTGTACTTTGTATTCAACAATTGAGTATACACCATGATAAAATGTCTGTTGCTGTCATAATGAGGATGATTATATTATAAGTATGAAATGATTTGTCCAGTAAACTGCAAACATTAAATCCGCAAACTTTGTTTTTTCTACTGCAAATCGCAAACTATAATTACCGCAAACATCCGGCTATACGGTATTACACATCCTGTGCCTAAAAGGATAGCTCTAATGGTAGAAATCATTGCAAGAAGCCTCTCATCTGACGCTATATAGACAGACTTTGACCATCTTCTTATCAACATTGTATACATGTATAGCATTCATACATGCTCTTGTGCTGTGTATGTGCATTTGTCACTCGCCATCTCTGTCCAGAATCTCAATTAGTGGTTGTCTTGGCTCTCCAATGATGACCCCTGCTGGTCCAGCACTGACAATGTCAGCATTGAAGAACTCGGAGTTCTCTGGTATGCCATCATCACGAATAGTCACATTGAAGAGTTCCCGTCTACTCCCAGGCTGAAAGGTGATATCAAAAGGGCCCCTTGGGACATAGTCAACTGATGCTGAATGGTAGAAGGACATGTGTGAATAGATAAATGAGTTAGTTACATGAATAAACATACATACGTATTTAGTTCAACTGCATATACTACTGAAAAAAGAACCAAAGGTAATAATCATGAATTTGAGATATGCATGTGCTCATGAACATTCTCTCCTGCTCAACCTGGTATACATACACATATGTACATGTGTAGGTCATCACTAAGGTGTATGTAGGTGAATATGAAATGATAATTTGAGAATATGATAGCTACATATATAGGTGTGTGGGGAAGTGCAAGTCATCTGTGAGATTAAGTTAACCTAATGCACCCTCCTGCCAACTTCAGCATGTACAGTGGCGTTCCACCCAGTGCTGTTTGACCAAATCAATGGAGACATGATACGCTCTGCCGCCCTCCAGGTCAATAGTTCCGCTGGCCCCTCCGGAGTGGACGCTGTGGGAAGGTGCCGCATGTTCACAGCCCTCCAGGGTGCATTCAAGGACCTGTGTGATGCTCTAGCTGCTGCTGCTGCAAGACGTATCAGCATCACGTTTGTTGACCCGGTAGGCCTTGCGGCCTTTATCGCCTGCAGGCTGATCCCGCTCGACAAGCAACCCGGTGTACGACCAATGGGCATCAGTGAGACCATGTGTCGTATAGTCAGCAAGGCAATCCTCAGAGTGACCAAAGCTGACATCTAGTCAGCTGTTGGCTCACTCCAGCTATGCGCTGGCCAGGATGCGGGATGTGAAGCTGCTGTTCACGCAATGAGAAAAATCTTCAAGAGTGAGAACACAGAGGGTGTCCTGCTGGTTGATGCAGGTAATGCATTCAACAGTCTGAACCACACAGCAACCCTTCTGAACGTCTAAGTCGTCTGCCCCAGCCTCGCACCAGCCCTAATCAACATCTACCGCAACCATGCAGAGCTATACTTAGCTGGTGAGTCAATCCTCTCTCAAGAAGGAACAACCCAAGGAGATCTGTTAGCCATGGCTATGTACGCCCTGGGTATCACACCACTGATCCGTGCTGTGTCCACCCCAGGCGCAGAGCATGTATGGTTTGCTGATGATGCTACCGCCGGGGGACACCTAGAACAACTGCGCACATGGTGGGACCAGGTGGCCAACAAGGGCCCAGCATTTGGCTATCATGCAAACACCTTCAAATCATGGCTAATGGTAAAGGAAGAGCACCTCCCAAGGGCTGAGAGAATGTTTGCAGAGACTGGTGTCCACATTACATGCATGGTCAGGCGACACCTCGGTGCAGCTCTCGGCACACAGAGCTTTGTTGAAGAGTTTGTAATGGAGAAGGTCTCTGCCTGGAAAACCGAGCTCGAATGCCTTTCACCCATTGCTAGATCTGAGCCCCATGCTGCCTTCTCAGCCTTCACCCATGGTCTCATCAGCCACTGGATGTACTTCTTGAGAACCGTCGAAGGTCTCTCGTCGTTAATGCAGCCCCTCAAGGACACCATCCGCCAGAGGTTTCTGCCAGCCCTGACCAGAAGGGACAGCCCATCCGACATGGAGCGAGAGCTCCTAGCACTGCCAGCTCGCCACGGGGCTTGGGACTGGTGAACCCAACAACTATGGAAGAGGAGCACACCTTCTCACTGCGACCGACAGCACCACTGACTGCACTTATAGTGCAGCAGAACAGTGATCTGGGTGACACCGGGCAACTGCAGCAATCCATGAAGACAACCCTGAGAGCAGAAAGACGCAGAAAACGGGAAGAAGTTGCAACTGACGTGAAGGCCCGACTACCCCAACACTTACAAAGAGCCGCCGAACTTGGCAGCAAGAAGGGTGCCCATAGCTGGGTGACAGCACTACCCATCACAGCCCACGGATTCACACTGCACAAGGGTGCATTCCGTGACGCACTCTGCCTCAGGTACAACTGGATCCCACCTGACCTTCCTAGAGAGTGTGTATGTGGTACAACCTTCACCACGGAACACGCCCTCTCGTGCCCCACTGGTGGAGTTACCATCTGCCGACATCATGGCTGATCTCCTCACAGATGTTTGCCACGGCGTCAACGTAGAGCCCCGCTTGCAACCTCTTTCTGGTGAAACATTCACCACTCGCAGCATTGCAACCGAAGACAACTCAAGGCTAGACATTGCAACGAGTGGTTTCTGGGGAGGAAGAGAGCATTTTCTGACGTACAGGTACTGAACCCATTCGCCCCCTCAAACCGGACACCACAGATGATCACTTGCTACCAACGCCATGAGCGCGAGAACAGGCGAAATTATGATCAGCGAATTCGAGAAGTTGAACATGCTTCCTTCGTCCCACTGGTGATGTCCTGTACAGGAGGAGCGGGCCCGTGTGCAACCGTGTTCCTCAGGTGGCTTGCAGCACTGTCAACTGACAGGCACCACTCCAACTACAGCACAGTCATGGAGCTCTTGCGAATCCGCCTCAGATTTGCCCTCCTGCGATCGTCCATCATGTGTCTCCGCAGTAAAAGCTAGCAGTGGACATTATACTCATGTAACCTTTTGGAAAATGGTAGCAGTAATTGCTTCACAGGTTGTGTGATTGTGCGCATCAAGCATTAAAAACCATATATATTTGCATATTTAGCCTACGCTTTCTCCTGCCAACACCAGCTACCAGATGAGACTGCAAGCTAAATTGCAGAAATTTGCATTCTGCGTAATGGCGAACTCCCTAATATTCAGCAGGATGCAAACTGCGTTAATCCTTTAATTACCAATGACACATATATGCGTCACGTCAGTGCATGCTCGGAAATGCCAATGACGCATATATGCGTCACGTCAGTGCATGCTCGGAAATGCCAATGACACATATATGCGTCAAGGACGACGACGCACACTTTAATGGTGTTTGCGGCTGCTACAAAAGGACATTAGCATCGAGTGGTTTGTAGCATGTTCAGTAGTCCTGTGGCTATCCTTTGACTGGTATTTCGTCAAAGTGCAATCAAGCACTGAACCAGAAGTTGTGCAAGGCTGCGAAGCTTCTAGCTTTACAAAAATATAATTGGAGAAGAGGCAGCAAGTTGGTTAGAGGCTAGCCGTAAAGCTATTACATCTCCTAGCATTGTTTCACATCGCTATCAACTGTGTTCTCTGGTATATACCAGCTCGCTACATGCGTTAACGTACGCATAACATGTTTACCTCCTTCTTCTGCCAAGAACGAGTTCAAAGGGCTCAATCTGCATCAAAATGTTCAAAGTCTTCTTTCCTACAGCGCAAATGATCGAGGCGCTCATCATCTGTATTCCTTGAAGAAAGTGCCGTAAGTTGCTGCTGTTAGGTGAGGCGATTTTGTTACACTGCCATTTTGAATAAACTTAGGAACTGAACGCTTCCGTGTGAAATTTAAGTTCGCCTGTATAGGGTTAACTCACCAGTGGCTGCATCCCCAATACTGCTATTCAGCAGGTCCAGCGTCCTCACAGTCACTGTCACAGGAACTGAAACATTTCTTTCCAGCACAAGAGCCAGAGTGACATATCCAGCCTCCTCATCAACACTGTACAATTCTTCTTCATATCGCACTGTCACACCTACAGGGACAAATGCACACACAAGTGTAAACAAATATACACATACGCTAGAAGCAATAGTGATTAGTCTGTTACTATTGTAAACAGTTCAAAGTTATTACATACGTACGTATAAACTAAAAAACTTTCCTTGTAACTTTGCACAGAATTACTTGAGCTTGTGAATATGACATGACTATGTAACAACAATGTGTGTACCATACTAACAATCTACATGTACAATCTACATATTAACAGTTTGAGACTCAGGTCGAGTTTGAGACTTGTTTGCATGAGGAAGTTGACTAAATTTCAAAATCTGTTTCAAATAAACCTTTATGCTTGCACTCTAGCACCAATGACTAGCTGTTACAGCTTAAAGTACACACTTTGATGGGATTTTCTCAGGCAACGAATCATTGATTGAAATGTCCCTTTGGGAATACCTATAGTGGTGCTTACTGTTTAAAGCCCATGCACAACCCTCTGCCTGTGTTAAGCCATTGTCGAGTATGTATGCACTAACTATCTCACTAAAATTTAAATCCAAAGTTTGCCTGCAAAGCTTTGAATAGGTATGAGAGAGACTGCAAAATGTTCTAGGCATGACAATGCCAAATAAATCAGTCACTGCTATGGCAGTACAAACCAGAGGGCAAGAATGACTCAACAGTTGGCTGAGTGGAACAATTGATGATGTCGTAGAGGCTCATGCTACGAATACAGTTTTGTAACTGACGAAGACCTTCGCGGTCGAAACGTCTTACTTGTTGGAACTATTGCTACGTGTTAGCTCAATATCTCTCTGGTTCTGAGTGGAACAAGGCACTCCAAAACTTGGCCAAATGTCTATTAGAGGGTACCAGAACAAAGTAAGCCACAATCATTGTGAGTGCTGCCATTTCTGTTTTGCACTTCAATGCAAGGTGAGTAATACCGTATGCGCTTTAATTTTCGCGGGGTTTAGTTTGCGGGTTTCACGGATCAGCAGCTATCTGCAAATATTTCGTGCGAGAACATTTGAAAGTCACTGTAAATGGACACGTACACAGCTACAGCCAATTCATGATGTCATGCGCCGTAACTAAAATGGCGATACGTCTACGCTCGGATTGCTGATCCGTGTAAATTCACAGGATGGACCCACGCTGCTGCAGGAAGAGCGTACAGATGCACGAGATCGTGCACGGTACATGGCCGACCGCTGCAGTGCCTCTCTTCATTGCAACTGCGAACGGATCTTCTCTGTTGCTTCTTTTGCCAGCGCAACCAAGCCTTTCTCCAATGAAAGGCGTCCATACCTCCTCGTAGATGTGAAATCCTCAGATGCAGCTCTCCATTTGATACGATGATATCTTCAAACGAATCCAATAATGAGTCCAGCAAGTTTTGCACCTCTGCAGGTACCGTATATTATTATGGTATACAGACTCACTCCGTATCTCCGCGAATATTTCACCCGCGAATTTCAACACCATTGTCCCAGCAACCGTGAATTTAAAAACGCAAAAACTACAAATCCGTGAAATATAAACCCTGCGAAAATTAAAGTGCATATGGTACCAGAGCATTCGTATGTACATTGAATGCAATCAGCCTTGCTGTGGGGGAATCTCATACATACATATGGACAGAAGAATTGAAGAAGTATACTTGCTGGAAGTAGTGCCGACATTTCAATGTACTATGAAATAGCCTTGTAAGGGTGAATAGTCTTATGATACTCTTATCACATGCAAAATAAATAATATTATAGCTATCTGTCCCTGTACTAGTAGGCTTAAACTTGTTTAGACTATTAGCATGATCTAATGCTATCATCTAACAGTGCAGTGTTCTCCTCAGCTATATACAGGCATAGGAGCCCGCTATGGATTTATTTTGGGAACACTATGCTTAAAGTAACTGCTATACCTTTCACTGAAGCGCTAACCCTGTTGTGCCTCAGTCCACAGCTGCCACTGGCCCAGTCGATGTCAGCCATATTTTCAAGTAGCAGAGAAGCCTGCCTTCAGTGTTGAACTGCGTGCCTTCAACGGCGCTCCTGCAACTGGAGCTACAACTGCCGTTGTTTTCTCTTTCGCAAGTGCGAATCGCCATTTTTCTACGAACGCTCTCTGTCATGGTTTCATATACTTTCTCAGTAAAACAAAAATGGTCATTTTGTAAATTTCCACTGCGCACTCCTCAGCTGTAGCGAATTTGTGTAAATCAATCCTCCTAGGACACTCTACAGTAGATGCTCCAGGTGCCTGGAAAGTGGTGATTCAACAACGGGTGTGTGAGGAGATCAGCATTTGATATTATTATTTGCTCCTATAATATTATGCACGTTCAATTATAATTACCTAGTATCATCTTTTTGTCTTTTGCAAATTTTAGGAATTCACACTTCATATAAAGGGATGTTGGTAACACTTCGACTGCCACCGCCGCTGCGCGCCGGTCTCCCACTTTGGATTGGACGAGCACTATGAAAAATTTCTGGGGAGAACCCTGGAGTGCATGTGTGTATGTACCTGTCTTGTCTCGGCTTGCATAACACTCACTGACGGCGTTAAGATGCTTTTGTCACTTACCATCAAAGTTGCCCAGAATCTCAATAACTGGTTGTCTTGGCTCTCCAATGATGACCCCTGCTGGTCCAGCACTGACAATCTCAGCATTGAAGAACTCGGAGTTCTCTGGTAAGCCATCGTCAACAATAGTCACATTGAAGAGTACCCGTCTGCTCCCGAGCTCAAAGGTGATATCAAAAGGATCCTTTGGGATATAGTCATCTGATGCTAAATTGTAGAAGGAAATGTGTAAATGGATAAAATAGGCTGGCATTAATCCCATGTCAAAGGCACATACGTATTTAGGTCAACTGCATATGCTACTGAAAAGAAGAACCAAAGGTAATAACCATAAATTACAGAAAATTATGTACTCATGAACATTCTCTCTTGCTTAACCTGGTATACATACATGTGTAGGTCATCACTACAGTGTATGTATGTATGTAGGTCAATTTAAAAATGATAGTTTGAGAATATGCTAGCTACATAGTTGCAGAGGGGAAGTGCAAGTCATTTGTGAGGTAGAGTTAGTCTAATGTGTCCTGGGTGACTATCTCTTACGGTATATTCGATAAAAACGGAAACGTTCTACGGGCGTAGTACGAGTACGGGTACGGGCGTACTAATTTACGCCTACGGGCGTACCTCTTTATGGATACGGGCGTAGCATTCTAAAGGTACGGGCGTAGATGGCCGACGAAGTACGGGCGTAGGTACGGCTACGGGCGCAGTACGTACGTTAGTACGGCTACGGGCATAGTACGCACGTTAGTGCGGCTACGGGCATAGTACGCACGTTAGTATGGCTACGGGCGTAGTACGCACGTTAGTACGGCTATTATGATAGCGCAGTTCGTCACACCTTCAGAGAGTGATAAGTGACGTGTCTGCATGCAGCATCAGTTTGAAATGCTTGCGTGGACAGTTATAGTGTAGAATGTATAAATGAGTGTATAGTACATAAGTGATTGTTCACTGCTGATCGGTCACCCTGCCCTCCCTTGCAATCACGTCGATCGGCACGGAGGGGTAGATAGGATGGTGGTAGCTGGATCGTGAGCCGCGGATGCACATGATCGCTGATCTCAAGAGTGAGAAGCTCAGGCGGCATCGGATCCACCCCATTGTGGTTGAGTAGGATTGGCTGCTCTTCTCTGAGATCATGCTTGCCATCCGCTTGTAGACAATCTATGCAGCCGGACCCATACCTCCATCATCATCATCATCAAACTCGTGAATGAAGCGTTTAGTCTCCCATGTGGGAGGTCGCCCTGGTTACAAGCTACAGACAGAACTAGCTATAATCTATAAATGCCTTAACTCTTATAAAAGACTGCATGTTACTTAGTGTACTGTTAATCAAAGTTACAGCTCCATTTCTTCCTGGGTCTTCCTCGAGGGCGCCTTCCTGGAATCTCTCCATCGTAGATTTTCTTCGTCACTCTGTTGGTACTCATCTCCTCAACCCTTTGTTTCCAGTTCTGCTGCCGCTTCTTCACCATATCCAGCACTCCCTCCTGCTTCAAACTGCCCCTAAGGTCCACATTCCTCACTCTATCCAATCTTGAAACCCCCTCTATCCTCCTTAACACCCTCATCTGCATAGCTTCTATTCGCCCCTTATGCCTTGCCTGCAGAGTCCACGCTTCGCAACCATATGTCAAGGTGGGTATCACCACAGCATTGACCACTCGCACTTTCGTACCCTTAGTCAGTTCCTTCCTTCCTAGCACTGTTCTTCCAATCGCCCCAATCATCTTTGATGCCATTCCTATTCTTTGCTCCACCTCGCTATCCATGCTCCCATCACTGCTAATCATTGCACCAAGATACTTCATCACCTCCACCTGCTCGACTTTCTGACCATTTACTTCCACATTGCATACATCTTGCTTCCTTCCAATCCTCATTACCCTTGTCTTCTGCCAGTTTGCCTTCATTTCCCACTCCTCCAGCCTACCATTGAGTTCTTGCATATTATGTTGTAGTGCTTCCTCTGATTCTGCCATCATCATTAGGTCATCAGCAAACAAAAGTACCTCTACGTCCCCTGTGGTTAGTCGTACACTACCATAGAACTTGTTCCTAGCTTCTGACACTATCCTATCTATGAAGATGTTAAATAGCCATGGGGACCTCCAGTGGCAGAGAAAACAAGGGGAGCAAAGCTGCCCCGCTCTATCTCCCTGATTCGCTGGTCATACGATCTTCGTTTTTCTCTTTCGTGCTTCCGGTAGCATGCTTCTAGGGAGGAATGACGGTTGCTAGGCGCGTGGGGGTTGAACACCCTTACATCGAAAAATGCGTCTTGCCGTTGCTCTCCCCAAAAGCCCTGCGCTCGGACATCCAGTCTTGCACTGTCCTGTCTGTTGGCAGAGGTGTATGTCAGATTCTCACCAGTTAGTGGCTGCAGCTCTGGTTCAATCTTCACATTCGGGCACACTTCCGTGAGAAGCTTTGCAGTGAGATCTCGTATCTCATTGTGCCTCAGGAATCTGAAGCCTCCATGTGAGCATGTCAGTGCATGTTCAACGCTGAAGTGGCTTCCGCAGATACACTTCTCAGGCAAATGTTCAGGCGTCCATCCATATCTCCGGCAGATTGCATCACGAAAGGCAGACTTGTGCAGATGAAAGCCGTGCTCGTCAATTGGAAGGGCAGCCAGCCAGCTGGAGGCTCCCTTCTCGGCAGCCAAATTTACCATCCGTTCCATTTGTTCTGGCAGCCTTCAGAGAGTCGCTTACGTGAGAAATCGTTCAGCAGGAATACAGAACAGGTACGTAGTCCGTCTTTGATCTCGCTCTTGCTGGATGCAGGAGCGTACGAGCGCAGGCATTTGATATACGTAGTGGCGCACGGGTGTAGTACGGGCGTAGGCTAGCACAGTGCGTGCGTACGGGCGTAGTACGGGCGTAGCACAGTGCGTGCGTACGGGCGTAGTACGGGCGTAGCACAGTGCGTGCGTACGGGCGTAGTACGGGCGTAGCACCAGTATTACATTATAATGGGCACACATGCGCACTGCCTTGTACAGATAAGGAAAAAATTGTTTGAAGAAGAATGCATAAAACACTTTAATGAGCCAATATTATAGTGATGGTATTAGTGATGAAATGCATGGGCAAGTGTGTTAGCTAGTTTATATCCGTCCCTGGTTGACGATGAGGTCAACAGGGGTGTCAGTCAGGTCCAGTGATCTGATCGGTCTGTGATGGGAGGATCTGGCTCCCCTTAGGCACATCAAAGCCGAGTCAATGAGGGAGAAGGCTACCTTGCATCTGATCATGCTCATGGTCTGGCTGTACGATTTCTTGTACTTAGCTGCGATCAGGGATGCCAGTCTCTTGAATGTGACTTGGGCTGATGGACCCCACCCTCCTGTTGTGGACAGGACAAGGGGTGTGAAAGAGCCATGTTCGACTTCAAGGATGCGTCTTTCATATGTCCTCCGTTTCTCCTTCTCATGCCGTCTGTAATTTGCGGCTTGGCTTCCGGTGCTGTTGGAAGGCGCGTACGGGTTAAAAACCCTCACGTCAAAAAATGCGCTTTCCCTTTGACCACCCCAGAAACCTTGAGCTCTGATGTCTTGCCGGGCATTTGCTTCCACGTTTGCTGTTCTTCTTTGAAACGTTTCGCCAGACAGGGGTAGAAGTGTCGGCTCTGTCTCCACATTGCTGCAAACTTCTGTCATGAGCTGAGCTGTTAGGTCCCGGATGTGGTCATGCCGAATGGATGGGAAGGCGTACTGTAAATGCGTACGCCCGTACCCGCACTACGCCCGTACCTGGTGCGTGCGTACGGGCGTAGTACGGGCGTAGTGCGGGTACGGGCGTACGCATTTACAGGTACGGGCGTTCTACTTTTTTGCTACGGGCATACTAACTTTTTTACAATCAGATAATGTATATAATCTATATTATATATAATGGCAATGATAAGTGACGTGTCTGCATGCGTGCGTACGGGCGTACGGGCGTAGTACGGGCGTAGCACAGTGCGTGCGTACGGGCGTAGTACGGGCGTAGCACGGTGCGTGCGTACGGGCGTAGTACGGGCGTAGTGCGGGTACGGGCGTACGCATTTACAGGTACGGGCGTTCTACTTTTTTGCTACGGGCATACTAACTTTTTTACAATCAGATAATGTATATAATCTATATTATATATAATGGCAATGATAAGTGACGTGTCTGCATGCAGCATCAGTTCATACTAACTTGCACGTACGGGCGTGCGTACGGGCGTAATACGTTTCCGTTTTTATCGAATATACAGTACCATGTGTAAGTGTCCAAACAGAAATACCTACCTAATAACCCTATCAAACATCTACAATGAGATGAGAGGAGTTATCTCCAGACTGAATAACACTTGATGATACAAATGACCAATAACAGCTAGCAGTGGCCATTCTATTCATGGAGCATTTGGTGGGAAAATGGCAGCTGAAACTGTTTCGTGGATTATGTGCTTGGCTGTGTCAAGCAATGTAATCTAAAGTCCAACAATTAAACTAACCTTACTCCCGGCCTTTATCCTGCCTATTCAAACTACAGATGTGACTGCATGCCAATAAGCATGAATTTGTATTCTTTGTCTTTTCCATACACATAGTTAACAACCAACCTTCTAAAATATTCAGCTGCATGCAAACTGCATTAGCTCACCATTGGCAGCATCCCCATAACTACTATTCAGCAGGTCCAATGTCCTCACAGACACTGTCACAGGGACTGAAGCTTCTCCTTCCAGCACAAGAGCCAGAGTGACAGATCCAACCTCCTCATCAACACTGTACAGCTCCTTTTCATATCGCACTGACACACCTAAAAGGACATGTGCAAGCACAAGTGTGAAAGAATTGTCATAAGGTATGTACCATACAGGTAAGCTACAATCCTTGTGTGTGCTTCCATTTCTGTTTAGCAAGTCAATGCCAGGTGAGTAATACTAGAGCATACATACGTATGTACATTGAATGCATTCAGCCTTGCTTTGGGGGGATCTCATACGTACGTAGGACAGAAGAAGTGAAGAAGCAGACAACTTGCTGGATATAGTGCAGACATTTATGTACTATGAAATAGCCTTGTAAGAGTGAATAACCCTATCACATGCAAGAATGTACAATTGGGGGGAGCCTGAGCGAGCCCCACATGTACGAGAAGTACAGCGAGCGCGTCTGTATAATTATATATATATATATATATATATATATATATAATACTAGACGAACAATACACACTTCATATGTCACTAAATGCTCAAACCTCTGCATTGGTCACTTCTCGTACAGTTATGGATCCAACTGCCAAAGAGGAGCGCCTGCGCAAGAGCGCGAAAGGGACCGGCGTGCCTCGGAAACAGTAAAACTGGGAGCAGAAAGGCTTTGCGCGCGAAGAGAGTGCGACAGGACCAGGCACGTGAGCAAAGAACGAGAGGCTGCACTACTCAGGATGCGTGCTTGCAGTAGAAGCAGAGTGGCCAGAGAAAGTGCAGACGAGAGACAGGCAACGGTTACATACGAAACAAGACTAGCTGCAGAGCATACAGATGACAGACAGGCCGTCCTGCAGCGGTTTCGTACGTGTGCGTGCAGATTGAAAAGAATGGTGCTTCCTCAGGTTCCCAACAATGCTTTGCATTCACTAGTATTATAGCTATCTGTCTCTATACTAGTAGGCTTAGACTTGTTTAGACTACTATGCATGATCTAATGCTATGATCTAATAGTGCGCGTGTGTATGCCTCGTGTACCTGTCTTGTCTGGGCTGTGATTGAAGCTGCACGCAGTCGAAGTGAATCGCATCAAGCATGAACGCTGCATGGTGTCATAAGTGGGATTCTAAGAAGAATCGTGAAATCAGACAACACTACACGCCATAATTAACGTGGAGATTGAAAACGACTGTTCAGAGATCGAACATCAGCCGCATGGACAATGGTAACGTACCAGATTGCCCCTCCGGAAAAGTTCAACTTTAGCCAGCCCGAGGAGTGGCCGAAATAGAGCCGCCGATTCGATGGATTTCGGCAGGCATTGGGTCTAACTGTGAAGGAAGAGACCAGCCAGATCAACACCCTCATCTACGCAATGGGTGACGAAGCTGAAGACATCCTGACTTCCATGAAGCTGATGGAAGCACAGAAAAGGAAGTACGGCATTGTCAGGCAGAGGTTGAAGGGTACTTCGTCAAGAAGTGCAACCCTATATTCAAGCGGGTGAAGTTTAACCAGCACTAGCTGGAGGAAGGTGAGCCTGTTAATAGCTTTATTACAGCACTCCACAACTTGGACAAATGTCCATCAGAGGGTACCAAAACAAAGTAAGCCACAATCCATGTGTGTGCTGCCATTTCCGTCTTGCAATTCAATACAAGCTGAGTAATACTAGAGCATACATGCGTATGTACATTGAATGCATTCAGCCTTGTAGTGAGGGAATCTCATACGTACATAGGTCAGAAGAAGTGAAGAAGCAGACAACTCACTGGATATAGTGCAGACATTTATGCACTATGAAATAGCTTTGTAAGAGTGAATAGACCTATCACATGCAAGAATGTATAATATTATAGCTCTCTGTCCTGGCAAGTTAGTCATTACGTTGCTAGCAAATCTTATCACATTGTCTATCGTCACCGCCTTCAAGCAGAGTTTCTTTCATTACATGCTCTTTGCATGTGAGGCATGGCAAAGTAAACAGAAACTGTGTGACCCATGGTAACGAATAGTCATTAACGTGGCAATGCACAAATGTACACCAGTCGCAAAGGACCATTTTCAATATAGTACATAAATTCAATTAAAGCCACTCAAGTGCTATCAACACTGACAAAATGTGCTTTTAAACTAGGGTCACTGACGGTGATTATTCTCAACATTGAAATAGCATTAAAAACTTTCAACACACCATTGTAGCAGAAATATAGTAGTTCACACGCATGCCAAACATGCATGACTCACTCAGGGTTCTCTTTTGCGAAACCAACCAAAGAATTTTCTTTGAAATACCGGACATTTCGGCAGCTTGCTGCTGCCTTCATCAGTGGTGAAGGCAGCAGCAAGCTGCCGAAACATCTGGTATTTCGAAGAAAATCTTTGGTTGGTGATTTCCGCAAGAGAACCCTGAAGGATGCAACCCAGCCGGACAAGCCTCTTCAACAAGATCAAGATGATGCATGACTCACTGTCTGTGATGGTGATATTGACAGTGTCCTGACCAATCCTTACTCTGTATTCGTCTGATGTTTCCACAATACGTGCCTGAAAGTACTCCACACCCTCAAAAATGCTATCATTCTTTATGCTAATGAGAATGGGAGAGGACAATGCAGTATTGGCAGGAACATCTCCATCAGTGAATACGGTTTGACGAAAGGTCACATTGTAGCGTCCTGGTCCTGTACTGGAGTAGTCTTCAGGGTCTGCAGTCAAGCATCACATTGGAAGAAAATAGTACACGAGTGCATGTTTGAGATTGCTATACAGTTATAATATAGTAATATAGTACTAGTAAGCACATACAGCACAGAGCACAGCATGAAGAGCAGCTAAGAGCTTTGTGAACAGCCTATGCTCGTAAATGTTCATATCCAATGACATGCACAACCCACCAGTAGCTGTCCCTTCTCTGATTTCAACAATAGCCCACACAGGAATAAAGAACCGTCCGTCAATGCGTAGGGAGACACTGACTTGGCCATCACTTTCAGCAACAGTGTAACTATTCTCATTGAAGTTCACCGAAACATCTAAAGGAGTAAGAAGATTAATAGAATGACAAATATCCCCATTGGTAGCAAATACTCATACATAATGTACAGGACCACTATTAATGGGTTAAATAAAATACGTACTTACAAGTCTACCAGAAAGAAGCACTAACTGCCTGTATATTACATTACAATTTTCTACTGGGAGCGAGGTTGAGAAGGTGCAATGTCCTGGTTTGATATTAAGATGTTGTCTTGCACGTTAACGGTCTTTTTGAGCCCTTCTTCTGCTCGAAAAGAATGAGTCTCTGGCTGGCAATTCAAACAACACAGGAGGAGAAAGTGAGCGTATAGCCAGTCAAAGAAGCAGCTGTTACTTACTCAAAGAAGTGGCTGTTAGTTCTTCAGTCAAGACAAGAACTGCAATGTTTCGTTGCATGTGTATCTTTCGAGAGATGACCATAATTATGCACATGTACTGGCCAGAGGAGGACTGTGGGAATGTCGTTGCACTCATAGTCATTGTTTCCTCTTTGCCTGAAAAATGTATCTGGGATCAGGACCTTTAGGTGCTGTATACGTACAACTTCTTACGTATGGGCTTATGTATAGGTATGGTTACGTACGGGTGTACTCATGGGGGTACGTACAGCAAGTACGGGTTACCCTAAACGTGTAAGTAAGCCTGTAGATGGTAACTTTATTCTTCCATGTACAGTATATTACGGTATTCAGTGCAGCTGAACAGCAATAGTACATTTAGCTAAAAAGTAAGTATACTTCAGAAGTTTGAGCTATCACTGCAAAACCTACTGTCATTATCCCTGATCTGTATGAAGGCAACACTGGGGTTTCCTTTTTTGGCATTCCAGTTATTTGCAATTTCAGGGCCAAAATTAAATTCTGCAATAAAGATCTCATTAAACTCCAGCACATCATCATCAACAATGGTAAAGTTCTCAAAAGAGGAATTGCTGTTTGGTGTGAACAAAAAGTCATTGATTGTGTTCTCGACATCACTGCGACCAGACTCTGCATGGAAAGGTGCAAACAACATATCAGTTTGACTTCCTTCATGAGGTCAATTCTAAAAATCTTACGTGTCACTTGAGCATTGCCAAAAATTCTTTCACCAAATAACGTAGTAGGAACTGTTACAAATGCTCTCTCAATGGAGGCATCAAAGAAGATCCCTTAAATAAAGGAAATAGGGGTAGCAAACCCAATGAGTGTACACCTGAAATGAACAGATTGATTAAGTGTCTGTGAAAGTACACAATGAAGGCAGTTTGACCTCACCTGGTGGTCCAGGTACAACAAGACTGTCAATTCGGTTGGGATTGCCATCGGGGATCTGTCTGGGAAACCCCTGGATGCTGACGTTGACCATCTCAAATATTGAATCTGTAACAAGCTCTACAGTTGCTGCTACTTGATTTTCATCAAATATATAGACATCCGTAGCCCAACGAACAATCAGCTCTTTAGAGAAGAGAATAATAAATGTTAATGATAGTCAATTCATACAATATGTACAGTACATACTCGTTTGTGCTCACCGTCATCATCACAAATCCTAACACTCACTCGATTTGGTTCAACACCACGGACTCGATCCACAGCACCTCCTTGAAGAGTACAGATAAAGGACTCACACGGTTCAGCAATGACGTCGTCCCTGATTAACAAGGTCCAGTAGTGAGGTTATTACTTGAATTAGATCTAAGGGTCTCAACATCTGTAAACTCAAGTGTGCTTCCACTTAAGACTTCAAAGTCTCTGTCAGGGAAGGCTACAAACAAATAGGTGAAGAGTGGTAGATAATTGCATGCTCTAAAGTGTCAGTGCTTGAAATAGTGTCCACGCACCTGGTGGTACACCAGTGGCAATAACTTCTGCACATACGACACCAATTTCCTTAGGGGTGGCATACAGTCCCAATGCTTTAGCAAACAGTTCCAGTCTCACTCCCTCTCCTTCCCTGACTTCAATGGGCTCGGAGATAATCCAGCTGACTGCTATAACTGTAGGAGGAGACAGTGCATGCATGATGTGTACATAAGCATAGGTTGTCCTCGTACTGTTTGCAAACAAATGACACTTACAGTCATCGTCTTCAATGGTTACATCTGCAACGGTGTTGGACAGTCCAGGTGGAGCTACGAAAAAACGTTGTGCTTCTCCAAAGAACCGAGCAGCAACAATTCGGAGACGAAAAGCTTCGCTTCCTTCAACGATACTATCATCAGCAAGTTGAATCCCATTTTCAGTTGAATTGGCTTGCTTGGATTGAAAGGTAACAGTGAATATCCTGGACCATATGTTCTGATTGTTGACAATGTAATCACTCCCTGTATGCATTAGGTGTGTGAATAAGAGTGCGTCAAATCAACATCAGGTGGCAATGATGAGTGATATCTTAGGTATCAGTAAAAGTTACCTCAACTTTACAAAAAAGGATTGATGAGATTAATTACTAACAAACACCTACAATTGAGACATATTATAATGTTTTTAGGCCATTTTAGCTTTAGCTTAAGTTTTACTCCTAGTTACAGTTAATTTTTATCCTATATACTGTATGTACGTATATTATATTTTTATTTCTATCCCTTTTTCAGTTGAATTGGCTTGCTTGGATTGAAAAGTAACAGTGAATGTCCTAGACCGTACGTTCTGATTGTTGACAAGGTAATCACTCCCTGTATGCATAAGGTGTGCCATTGCAGTCGAAGAATATGAGTGTGCCAAATGAACACCAATTGGCAATGACAAACTATTAGTAGTAAGTGTTAACTCAACTTTACAAGAAAAGATTGACACAAACACCTACGTATCGACGGAATTAGTTACTCACAAACAAGGCCTTAATACAGAAAAGAGATGGTTGTCTATGGTGATACTATTATGAATGTTACATGCAAGCAGCAATTTTCATGTACAAAATTTACTCCATTCTGTACTTCAATTTTATCCATTGAAATGGACAACATTACAATAGGGTAAAATGGTGAAAACTTTGCGAAAATATTATTGTTGTCGCGTAATTCTTACAGTTAAGTAATAGATGTCCAACATAGACAATCAGGCTCTAGCTAGCATCTATGTACACCTGACACACCAATACTAAACTAAATTGTGCTTACATTTTCTGAAATATTCGTAGAATTTTGATGATTTGTCAAATATATAGTGGATGGGGTAACTCTGTAAATTTCAGAAATAGTGACTGCACAACTGTCCGTAAGGACTGCTTTGAGATGTTGACAGTACAGTGTGTGGCAAACACACTGTTTCTAACTATGGAGCAAGTTTGAGGTAGAATTAAGAGTCCAAACTCGAACTACTTGCTAGTAATCGTGCCTACATTTGTCATGCCATATAGCATCACTCTAAATCCTAGAATGACCCCAGGATGCACCACACAAAGGTTTGCATGAATGCATCAGGGTTTTTGGCACAAACCAAGACAGCTGTGCTTAAGGTATGTATGGAGTTTATAATGAAAAAAATGGATGCGACGGAAATACAACTGTAACTCCAGCAGTGTGCATGCTAACTTCGTCAAAAATGCTGTGTATGTACCTCTGTCTACCTACTACAAGTGTACCAACTTACAAGTTGTTAAGGCATTAGTGCGTGGGTCCCAAGCTGGCTGGACTAGCCTGAAGGATACGCTTCTAACCGGTGCTAACGATAGCGCGCGATATCGCGTTCGAAGAACGGAAGTGAATTCTTAGGAATAACACTCGGCTGCTTACAAACGCGTTCGCGCACAATAATTAGCAGTCTTTGAAGGATTGATTTGGGGCAGGACAAGAGCTTTCTGAGATTTTTCTTTTACTTTCGAAGAAAGATCAGTTGTGCACATAATATATCTGCTGCTCAGGAGATTCTGAGAGGTGACCCTAAACTCCGTACATACCTTGAACATCCACACTCAGAAAGCTGGCATAGGAAGGTGCATTAATTAGCTAAGTGTTTGCACAGGATAGAGCCCTGCACGTACACAGCTTCATGCACTCTGATATCTTATTCTAATCCAGCTAGCTAGTCTTCGTACTATATAAGTGCAGAACAATGCGAGAACGTTCATAAAATGGCCGTTCGCCTCGGTAGCATTTGGAGCTGTAATCCGCAAGTAAAATTTATTTAAGCTTCTAAGCAACATTAGTCTTCTTGAAACTATTCGTGAACAACTTTCGTTCGTTTGGTAAAAGAAGAAATGATAGCAAAGACGATTTCTAACCGGGTGAACAGAAGCCTCCGGGGCGGCCATTTTGTTACAGGACCTCTTCCTTTTCCGGCTGTTTCTTCTCGAAAACGTCCTGCGCAGGCTTGACGATGGCTTAGTATTATAACGTAGTGTTCTTAAATACTTCTCATTCGATCAAATAGATGCGCAAATGAAGACAAAGCGAGTAAAAGCTTGGTAAATTGAAGGAAACCCGAGCGCCGCCATTTTGTGACAGATATATATATATATATATAATTATATGTAATAGTTAAATGCCGACCAAGAGGTGTCTACGGGATTTAGATCACGAAGCTCGAGGGCGCGAAGCGCCCGAGTGCTGAGTGGTCTAAATCCCGTAGACACCGATTGGTCGGCATTTAACTATTATAGATCCAAAACGACTCACTAACCCAATCACGTCTCTACTGATTGGCGACAAACCCGGTCCTCTAGGCAACGTACGCCGTCTAGAACGCCGCTTCTTCGGTTAGAATGGCTTCAGGAACGTCTGGTTGCTTCTGCGTCGCCAAAAATGTTCGGCGTTGGCTCCTGTGTCGCCTACCAAAAGGGAGCTTCCCTTTCGGGCTCAAGCTCCGCCTCTGAAGCGCCTACAGTTCCACCAAAAGGTCGCGTTTCTCCGCGCAACAGCTCACAGCTGCCACCGCTCTATTCAAAGCCGACGTCCCTGAAAAATTCCATAATTCAAGAGAGTACAGGCCATCGCTCTTTGGACGCTTTAGGATGTATGGACGTTCTACAGAAAGGCAACATGGCGCAGCCGCCAAGATCCTCAAGAGGTAGAAGAAACTCCAGTGACTTCTGACTCTATTATTTTTATTATTACTATTATTATTACTATTATTACACTTCTGTCTATTATGTATAATAAATGTGTATGGATGACGTCATTAAATCGTCACGCGCACTCTGCCCGCAACGTACGTATACGGGATTTATCGTCACGCGCACTCTGCCCGCCACGTACGTATATGAGAAATTATCGTCACGCGCACTCTGCCCGCCACGTACGTATATGGGATTTATCGTCACGCGCCAAGCTATGGAATGATTCTATGAGATTTAGAATCATCGTTTAGACGCCCGTTACCATGGCAACGGGATCTATATAATTTTATATCAATCAATCAATCAATGGTATTAGAGTGCATCATGCCACAAAGGCACTAGGACATAATGTGGTCCAAAGTAGCACTATGACTACATGAGAGATGAACACATAATGTAGTTATTGTTTCTCATGAGCACTAACATTGGAGTTACATAATGACACATACATGACAATAGTTCCATGTGTCCAAATCTTGCTTTCCACATAATAGACAGCTGGGCAATCAGTTGGTGGTTGTGACAAGCTTGGGTTAAAATCCTGGCTGTTGTTATGGCATCATCCTGGCTGGGTTGGATCATCTTCATCAATGATTGCCGCTGGCTGTTCCATGTCGGACATCTCAAGAGCCAATGTATAACATCTTCAACCTCACTGGATTTACACTCTTTACAAGTCCTCTCTTCTCGTTTCACTCCCCGCCATCTTCCCATCTCCACCTGAAGGGGTGCAGTGCCTCCACGCAGCTCAAGAATCATTCTCCTCTCACTCTTCATCTTTATCCCAGCACATCGCGACTCTTCTCCACATTCCATGATGATGGTCTGCATAGTTGACAACTTCGGTCTCCTCTCCAGTTTTTCTCTCCATTTCTACTGTACTTTCCTCCATGCTACACTCTCCAGCATCCCTCTTAGTTCCGTCTCAGACAGATTCTGGATTTGCATTTGCCCACATTCTCCCAGTCAAAATCCTGGCAACACCTGGCCATCTTCCTCATCCACGAACTTTTGCCATGACGTACTGACTCTCTCTCTATATATATATAATTATATATATATATTTGTAATAGTTAAATGCCGACCAAGAGGTGTCTACGGGATTAGATCACGAAGCTCGAGGGCGCGAAGCGCCCGAGTGCTGAGTGGTCTAAATCCCGTAGACACCGATTGGTCGGCATTTAACTATTATAGATCCAAAACGACTCACTAACCCAATCACGTCCCTACTGATTGGCGACAAACCCGGTCCTCTAGGCAACGTACGCCATCTAGAACGCCGCTTCTTCGGTTAGAACGGCTTCAGGAACGTCTGGTTGCTTCTGCGTCGCCAAAAAAGAGTTTGGCGTTGGCTCCTGTGTCGCCTGCCAAACGGGAGCTTCCGTTTCGGGCTCAAGCTCCGCCTCTGAAGCGCCTACAGTTCCAGCAAAAGGTCGCGTTTCTCCGCGCAACAGCTGCCACTGCTCTATTCAAAGCCAACGTCCCTGAAAACGTAATTCAAGAGAGAACAGTCCATCGCTCTTTGGACGCTTTAAGGATGCATGAACGTTCTACAGAAAGGCAACATGGCGCAGCCGCCAAGATCCTCAAGAGGTAGAAGAACTATCCAGTGACTTCTGACTCTATTATTATTATTATTATTATTATTATTATTATATTATTATTATTATTACTATTACACTTCTGCCTCACGCAAGTTGCAGTGATTGCTGCATCGTGCTGTGTTGGTCATATCTGCATGGTTGGTGATGGTGGTGGTTGTAGTTGCATGTTGTTGCTGCATCCCGTACCGACTAGCGCTGATGCTGGCCCCGACCTTTGCACCTTGTGTCCTGACCTTTGCACCTTACATCCTGACCTTTGGACCTTGTGCTTGTGGTCTTTCCCTTTTGTCAACTGGTGCAAACATTCCACTTGCTCAGGAGGTGGTTGTCACCAGTTGCAACTTGTGCTCAAGGTGCTTTTTCATTCAGCCACAAGCGCAGATAGTCCACTTGCATACATGGTGGTATCACCCTCTGCAACTTGCACTGGTGGTTCAATCTTTTTCATCTAGCCACTGGCGCAGATACTGCACTTGCACCCAGGCAACTTGCACTGTGTGGTGGTGGTCAGTGGTGGTGGTATATATATATAATTATATATATATATATATATATATATATATATATAAGACTCCACTTGCACACGTGGTGGTTTCACCCATTGCAACTTGCGCTGGTGATGTTTTCCCTTACACCCACTGGTGCAGATACCAAGCTTATGCTCGGGCAACTTGCACTGTGTGGTGGTGTTTTTTGGGTGAACTCACTTGTGTGTGTACGTGTTAAATGCACCTGTAGCTAGGCAGTGCATGGCTGGTGTGTGCTAAGTGCATAACTCAACACACACAACACACACATGCACACACACACACACAACACACACAAACACACACATGTACACACACACACGTACACACACGCACACACCGTTATTACAACAACTACACAACAAATGCCAGTGGCTACAACGCAGGAACACACACAGTAAGCGGAGACCGTCCTCTATGCTTAAGACCTAACTCTTCGCATCTTACCTGAGGGCTAAGAAGCTGTTCGCTGGAGCGAGCTGTGGGCTGCACCCATTTTGACGACGGTTGCATAGGTAAATCACGCGCGCTAGGCTTCTCGACAGTATAGACACTTGTCAAGCCTTAGGGTGTGTGTTAGACGGCGCTCACCCTCTTCTGTGTCGCTCCTGACACTTGTCCGCGGCGACGGTGACAAGCCCTTTGATGCGTCAGCCATTGAAGACCATGGTGGAACCAAGATGAAGACTAATGGCGCGGATTCAGCCAGAATATTACGCAGCCTGTTGCACAAAGGTGTAATGGTTGGGCACACGCCGCGTGGAAGCCTTTCCCTTCGAGAAAGACGACTAAACGTTCGCGAGCAATATAAATAGGCCCGCATGCAATACTGAAGCAATACTCAGCCAATATAAATTAAAGCACAGTAACATTTCTGTAATATCCGTATTATAGGTTTATGTGTTTATCTGGGATGTACAACTGCTAATTGCGAAATCCCGCTAATGACAAGGGCTTAGGGACCAGTTGGCCATGTCCTCTCAGTTTCATGACACTGCGGCAACATCTTTTAGAATTATTTCTATGGTATCTATATATCAGTATAAAGCTCAATACATTATGTGCTATCCTATGGGACTTTATATTAGCACTTTGCATGCAATTTGCAGGGCCCACAA
>OX465036.1:2548774-2676293 GCA_949841015.1 Aplysina aerophoba | reverse complement strand
TAGCACATCTGAAAACGATTGATATCGATTTCAATGATCCATGGAATCACGGCTGCAGGGTCGCTAACACTGTCGTCTGAGATATCCAAGTTGGTAATGGCATCGTCTGGCAAGATGACATCTGCAAGGGCTACCTTCTTCAAAGTGGAATTCGTGACACGAGATTCGGCCAGTACAAAATTGGTGATACCAGAAGATAGGGCATCCAGAGTAGCAATTTGGGATTGATTGATGACGAAGTTGCTGATAGTAGTGTTGACAAGGCTCACCGCATCAAGGGAGGACTTGACAATGACAACCTCAGCAAGAATGGAGTTGTTGAACTCCAATACGCTGTGAACGCTTGCAGTTACATTGTTCAATGTCATGTTGACTAAAATGGAACAACTGAAAGAGTTAGTGCCATTGACAGTGACGTTGAGAAATTCGACTTCTGAAAACCTGTTCTGCAGAAAAACGGTTTGACTGAGAAGGGAGTTCGCCAGTGTAGCATTTCTGAAGTCACTGTTGGTTGCCAAGGTGTAATTTAATGTGACATTGTTGAAAGCCACATTAACTACTCTGAGTTGCAGGAGCGAGGAGTTGGCAATAACCACGCTCTCCAGGGAAGTATTGCGAAGAGTGGTATTAAGCCAGGTCACATTAGCGAATGTGGTGCTTATAAAGGTGGTGTTACCCACCATTGTACTCTGTAGAGAAGAGTTCGCAACAGAGCTGTTGACGATTGTAAGGTTCAACACAGTCACATTCACCAAGGTCGTGGCATTTAGAGTGACATTGTTGAAGGTGACGTTTAGAAGGGAGACGTTGGAAAGGAGAACGCCTGGGGTAACACTAACCTTTGGAATGACACGAGTATTGTAGGCGAACGTGGTATTGACGATGGTTAGGTTGACCAACATGCCATTAACAGCAGTGAAGGTTACCATGGAGGAGTTGAGAAGAGTCATGTTCACAATGGAGGTGTTCAGTAGGGTGACATTCAGAAGAGTGACGTTGACCAGTGACGCATTGACAAAAGCCCTAGGAGGAATGGTAAGGGTGTCCATTCTGCCTACCAGGGTCACGTTCTGCATGTCCACATTGGTTAGGTTGCTCCCAATGGTGGTGAAATTGACGTAAAACGCATTGACAAAGGTGGAGTTCACCAATGTGGCATTGACAAAGGTGATATTGTACGCTGTGGTATATATATATATATAACCACCAGCGCAAGTTGCAGAGGATGAACCACCTTGTGTGCAAGTGGACTATCTGCGCTAGTGGCTGCAGGATAAAGCACCACCAGCGCAAGTTGCAACTAGTGACAACTACCATCTGCACAGTGGAATGGTCGCACCAGTTGAAAGAAGGGAAACACCATAAGCGCAAGGTGCAAAGGTCAGGGTGCAAGGTGCAAAGGTCAGGACACAAGGTGCAAAGGTCAGGGCCAGCATCAGCGCTAGTCGGTACGGGATGCAGCAACAACATGCAACTACAACCACCACCACCAGCGACCGGATAGGACCAGCACAGCACGATGCAGCAATCAGTGCAACTTGCGTGAGGGCTAGGTTTGTGGAGGAAATGGGGGCCCTCACGCAAGTTGCACTGATTGCTGCATCGTGCTGTGCTGGTCCTATCCGGTCGCTGGTGGTGGTGGTTGGAGTTGCATGTTGTTGCTGCATCCCGTACCGACTAGCGCTGATGCTGGCCCTGACCTTTGCACCTTGTGTCCTGACCTTTGCACCTTGCACCCTGACCTTTGCACCTTGCGCTCATGGTGTTAAACTTCTTTCAACTGGTGCAACCATTCCACTGCGCAGATGGTAGTTGTCACTAGTTGCAACTTGCGCTGGTGGTGCTTTATCCTGCATCCACTAGCGCAGATAGTCCACTTGCACACAAGGTGGTTCATCCTCTGCAACTTGCGCTGGTGGTACTTTTTCATCCACCCACTGGCGCAAAAACTGCACTTGCACTCGGGCAACTTGCACTGTGTGGTGGTGGTCTGTGTGGTGGTAGTTGTATATGTGGAAGTGGCGGTGTGTACATGAAAACTACACAGACGCTTTTAGCAGTTTGCACTGTGCGGTGGTGGTCTGTGGTGGTAGTATATTATGTGAAAGTGGAGGATATAGATATATATATGACTCAGCTTGCACACGTAGTGGTTTCCCCCATTGCAACTTGCGTCAGTGGTGTTTTCCCTTCCACCCAATGGCGCAGATACCAAGCTTATGCTCGGGCAACTTGCACTGTGTGGTGGTGTTTTTGGGTGGTGGTGGTGGATGCATACGTGTATGTGGTGGCGGTGGTTGTTGCTATGGGGTGTTGGTGTTGGGAAAATGTGCTGGTGTTAGTCAAAGAAAATATTAGCTAGCAAAGAATGAAACTCAGAACAGTAGCAAAGAAAGTGGTGCGCACTAAGGCTTTTCCACGCTACAGACACTTGCCAAACCTTAGCGTATGTGATTCACGGCGTTCACCCACTTCTGCGTCGCTCCTGTCACTTTTCCGTGGCAACGATGTAAAGGCCTTTGAGACGGCAGCCATTGAAGACGATGATGGGATCAAGACGGCAAGCGATGGCCCACTTTCCGACAGAATATTACGCAAAAGGTTGGCCACAAGGTGGAATGGCCATCTGTGCCACGTGTAGAAGCCTCCTTCTTCGGAAAAGTATACTCAAAAGTTGCTCACTATATAAATGCCTCCATTTGCAATGCTTAATCAATACTCGACCTTTATAAATGTTGATACAGTTATACTGCTATACTTATAATATTATATATTTATCCTCGTATCTAAGAGGTGCAAATGCTAATTAAGAAATCCTGCTAATGACAAGGGGTTAGGGAGCACTTGGTCAGGTGATCTGATTTTCATAATTTTCCGGCAACTTTGTCTTTAAAATTATTCCTACAGCATCTATTAGTATAAATTTTCCATACATTATGTGTTATGCTATGGGAAATTATATAGCCACTTTGGCGGCAAACTGTACAAAGACGAAAGCCTAATCTGTTCAATTTAAAATCCATCAAATTCCTCATATTTTATGTAGATACTGAACACTTATCTGCAGAAGCCTCCAAGACCTCTGTGAATTAATTATATTATATTATATTATATTATTTATTTAGATTAGTGGGGTAAATTGCAACTTGCACTGTATTTAGATTAGTGGGGTAAATTGCAACTTGCACTGTATTTATTTATTTATTTATTTAGATTAGTGGGGTAAATTGCAACTTGCACTGTATTTATTTATTTAATTAATTATTTTTATTTATTTATTTAGATTAGTGGTGTAAATTGCAACTTGCACTGTATACACACACACACACACATACACACACACACACACACACACACACGTACATATACACACAAGCACACACCGTTATTACTACACAACTACACAACAAATGTTAGTGGCTACAACACAGGATCACACACAGTAAGCGGAGACCATCCTCTAGGCCTAAAACCTAACTCTTCGAATCTTTCCTGAGGGCTAAGAAGCTGTTCGCTGGAGTGAGCTGTGGGCTGCACCTATTTTGACGATGCTTGCATAGGCAGAAGACGGTGCAGGGCAGGATGGCATAAATGATCAATATTTAGATGGCTTGGTGTCAGGTTGCAGACGTGATGAAGGCTATATCTGTAAGCTCACACCTACTATCTTATTTGCTACACTATGGTACATGAGCAATCAGCATGGAAACATACTTCACTTGCACATGCGGTGGCCAGATTTCAACTGGCATTGGCCAGTGAGGGTATTTTGAAGTCACAGGTGGGAAATCATCTTACGCATAATGGTGGTTGAAGTAGGCGTGTCTCTGGTGCTTCAGTGTCATATTTGGCTACAATACTTTCCCTTTGGTGGGCGGGGTATGTATCATTTACTCACATGATGCTGTATATAGATTGTCCATAGCTACCTTGTCCTTGAAGGCATGTTTAGTGCTGGTGGGCTAATCACATAACATGTACACACACACACACACACACACACACACACACACACACACACACACACACACACACACACACACACACACACACACACACACACACACACACACACACACACACACACACACACACACACACACACACACACACACACACACACACACACACACACACACACGTGGCCTAAAGCGCAGAAATATACACAAAAGCAGCTACAAACATGCACAGCAAGCAGGCACTATCACCTGTACACGAAATTTGCCGATTGCTGTGGAAACCCAAGGCTAAGAAGCTGTTCGTACGAGCGAGCTCGAGTGAGGTCAGGGCGCGCCATTTGTGCAGACGATTTCAACGCGAAATCGTGCGCACTAAGGCTTTTCCACGCTACAGACACTTCCCAAACCTTAACGTATGTGATTCACGGCCCTCACCCACTTCTGCGTCGCTCCTGTCACTTTTCCGTGGCAGCGATGTAAGGCCTTTGAGACGGCAGCCATTGAAGACGATGCTGAAACCAAGACGGCAAGCGATGGCGCACTTTCCGGAAGAATATAACGCAAAAGGTTGGCCAGAAGGTGGAATGGCCAACTGTACCACGTGTAGAAGCCTCCTTCTTCAGAAAAGTAGACTCAAAAGTTGCTCACTATATAAATGCCTCCATTTGCAATGCTTAGTCAATACTCGACCTTTATAAATGTTGGTACAGTTATACTGCTATACTTGTAATATTATATACTTATCCTCGTATCTAAGAGGTGCAAATGCTAATTAAGAAATCCTGCTAATGACAGGGGCTTAGGGAGCACTTGGTCAGGTGGTCTGATTTTCATAATTGTCCGACAACTTTGTCTTTAAAATTATTCCTACAGTATCTATTAGTATAAATGTTCCATACATTATGTGTTATGCTATGGGAAATTATATAGCCACTTTGGCGGCAAACTGTACAAAGACGAAAGCCTAATTAAGAAATCTGTTCAATTTAAAATCCATCAAATTCCTCATATTTTATGTGGATACTGAGCACTTATCTGCAGAAGCCTCCAGGACCTCTGTGAATTAATTATATTATATTATTTATTTAATTATTTATTTAATTATTTATTTATTTAGATTAGTGGGGTAAATTGCAACTTGCACTGTATTTATTTAGATTAGTGGGGTAAATTGCAACTTGCACTGTATTCAAAATGAGTGGTATATATTGCAACTTGCACTGTATATACGAACATGAAGCCATACAAAAAACTAAATCTGAAAACAATATTGACACAAACACCTACGTATTGACGGTACTAGTTACTCACAAACAAGACATTAATACAGAAAAGAGATGGTTGTCTTGATGATACTATTACTTAACTATTATGAATGTTACAGCAGCAATTGTCATGTGCAAAATTTACTCCCATTCTCTACTTTAACTTCATCTATTGAAATGGACAAGCGTCCAACTTAGACAATCAGATACTAGCATCTATGCCCACTTCGCACTCCAGTACTAAACTAAATTGAGCAAACATTACCTGAGATATTTGTAGAATTATGATGATTGGTCAAACTTGGAATGACCGCAGTCTATCAGGCCCCTGGGGCCAGATGACAAACGTGACATCCACATACCTCACCCAAAGGGCAGGGGCCTGACAAACTACGGTCATTCTCCAACACCTCAACAAACAACAGCCCAAGATCCAGTTCACAGTTGACGAGGAGAAGGATGACAGCTCCCCTTCCTTGATGTTCATGTCAGCAAGGAAGGAGGAAGACTACTGACTTCAGTGTATCGGAAACCCACCCACACCGAAAGGTACATCCATTACCACTCACATCGCCACCCAAGGACCACAATGAGAGTCCTGAGATGTATGACGGATAGAGCACGCAGCATCTACCATTCCACAAAGATGCAACAGGAAATGGACCACCTAAATCAGGTGTTCCAGGCGAATCAGTTCCCAGAAAACCTGGTAAAGAAGACCCTAACGACCCACCCACCGCCTCTCCCACAACCACAACAACTGGACGAAGCACCCAAGATACTGTGCACCCCCTACTTCAAGGGGCAAAGCGAGTGAGAAGATAGCAAAGGTCTGTGCCCCTCAAGGTGAAGCTTGTCTTCAGTCCTAAGAGAACTCTGAAAAGAGAACTAATGCAGGTGAAGAACAGAACCCCAGAGCAGAAACAAGAGGAGTGTTGTACGAGATCCCCTGTAAGGATTGCCCAGAGGTGTGCGTGGGAGAAACCAAGAGGACACTGAAAGTCAGGCTGAGTGAGCACAGACAAGCGGTGAAACGCATAGACCCCAAAAATGGCATTGCAGTTCAAGTTCAAAAAGACCAACCACTGCATCAACTGGGAAGGCGCCACAGTCCAAAGAAGAGCTGTAGGGTTCTGGCTGAGGAGAAATTTATTGTGGAAGCCATCCACATCATGAAAGCCACCCCGAACATGAACCTGGACAGCTGCCTCCTCCTACCCATGGTCTGGAACCCCATCCTCAACCCACACCCCTTACCCCGCCCTTAGCCCCATCTTGTTTTCAGTTTTTTAGTGTATTGTCACTATGCCTCTAGCTTAGCCTTTGTTTGTTTGGTAAACAGTGCATGCCTTCACACTTTATCATTCGTCACCTACTTTAGCCAATCACAAACACATGCACAATCACGTAATATCATGGGTCATTTACGCACCCACTCTTCATCACACAACAACATTGGCGGCCAGTGTTTGCTATATAACATGTCTCACACTGCAGTTTCTTTAGTTTTGTACGCAGTTTACAAAGGCCTATGTGGCCAAAACGTCCTGCAATGATTGCTATTGATTCTGCTATGTATCTGCTCATGATCACTTCGCCCAATATTGACAAAGTAGCAATGAGCCTCTACAACATCATTAATCACACCTATAGGCACACATAATTATAATAGATGCAACGGAGGAATGACACTTACCAAAAACAGCATTGCCTCCTGGCAGATCTTCTGCAGTTATATCCACTTCAATGCTTCCATTGAAAGGAGGTACTTGGGGTATAGTCAGGACTCTAGCTGACAAACGAACCACTATTGTTTCTCCTTCAGTACCTTCATACTGGCTGAGGTGAAACTCTGGGCCAACTACATGTTGTGTGTGTGTGTGTGTGTGTGTGTGTGCGTGTGTGTGTGTGTGTGTGTGTGTTTGAGTGTGTGTGTGTGTGTGTGTAGATGTGTAGGGGAGAGAGACTGCTATTTCTTGGTTGTAAGAGTGCTTGTTTCTTACAGATGTGGATTACTCTGCACAATTTCACTTCAGGAGAAGTGGTCCTCACAACTTACATGATAGTTGTCCTGTTCCTTGAGAGACCAGCGTTGCTATCAGCACCACGACCGCAAACAAGTCTCTCATCTTGCACCGCACTACAGCTACTGAACGGGAATCTGTACAAGGAAGAAAATGCATACTCGCATTGCATGCTCGCATACAATGCTGACTCAGTCAACTCTGCCAAGAGCAGGCTGTATCTAGGATTTGTGTGCTCCGCAATTTACCTTCAACTATCGCACCCAACTGCAGCAGTGGAACAATTGCCTACACAAGTAATTCTTTGCTTTTATAAGAAGCCTTTAGCTAGTGCTTCTATCTTATAACAAGGAAAGAATTAGTACTAAAAGAATATAGGTAAAAAGGGAGCATGGATGTGGCCAATTGTAAACACATCAGAGGCTGAGGGTGGGAGTGGAACAATGAACACTCAACAGAGCCTGGTAGATGGTAGCCTTGCATGCCATACATCCTAGTTTAATGTCATGGAGAAACAGTGGCTGCTGCGAGAGACTATATGTAGATGGTCGGAAGTGGTCCACACTCTCTCTTGAGGGGGCTTGGATGTACATACCACAACTCTAGGCATAACTTTGGTCTGACATTCGGCTAATCTACTTCGTGACCAGCATTGGCAGGTTAGAGTAACTAATAAACACTGCTTGTTGATTCTCCTTCAGTTGTGCAGCTAGAGACCACTGTACTTCTAACGTATAGAAACTCTTGCAGTCCTTGCATGAGTTCTACACTACCCCATTCTGCATGTGCCTCTTATGGTACCAAAGGAATGATACGTATGGATGTCATGAGGGGCAGAGGTAGTATTGGAAGATGCAACAGCATATGTATACAATTGAAGCAGGATCTGAGGGACGTTAAGTAAGTGTAGCATAATAGCAATCACAAAACCAACAATGCTATGGTTCCCTTTGAGAAAATGTGAATTCTAAACATGTTTACTGGTCAAACTGTGGTACGAAATAGAATCAATGCAAGGAAACATTGATCAGCTTTCACTGGACAGAAAAGGAGTGAGAACAAGCTACAGCCATCCCAATGGAACCTGCTCTAATTTGACAACCTGGTAATGACCACCGTGGAAACCTGCTCATTAATAGGCCACTGTTAGTAAAGTAAGAACTTGTATCCTACTACGCATTTCCTTCCACATGAATAGGCCATTTAACACTTAACACTCACTGAGCCCAACTCTACACATCTATTAGCCTATAAAATTATAGTGTCATTTGTAAACAAGGTCTATGCCTAAAAAGGGCCTCAAACTGTCTGTACACTTTATTCGTTGTGACTGGTCTCAATTAGTGGGTAGACTACACACTGCATGGCACAGTATAGCATACGGCTTCTGCAATTTTCAGGATCACTGAACTACGTACCCATGTCAAGCACTTGCATTACTACGTTAAGACATATCACAGAAACACACACATTATTATGTCACCAAGCATGCCAAGCAATTGGTACACCCTGACGTGCTTCTCGCTACAGGAACAAAGTAGGGAAGTAAAGACGGCAGGATGAGAAACTGTCTTGCTTCTTTTTCATTTTGCCGTATTTATATTTGGCAAATTCTTTATATATACAGTGGAACTTCTCTATAGTGGACACCATTGGGGATCCAGCTGGCTGTCCTGTATACATAGAAAGGCGTTCGTAATTCAGAGGTAGATCTGTACACAGCTGTATGTGGCTGGGGAGGCAGACAGTGTCCTCATTAGAGATCGAGGTGTACTTTATTCGCAGTGTCCTTTATAGAGGTTCCACTGTAGTTCGTGAAGTAGCCACATTTGAGGGATACAAAAAAGATTTTCCTATGTGCAGGTGAGCTGTGTAAACACTGTGTATCTTAGAATAGCATTAAATAACAGCATATATATTATACTGCACTACATAATTATAATGGTATTATGTGCTCCTGCTTATTTAAAGACATGCGCTCACTTCTCTGATTTCGGGTCCTGTCTGCCACTAGTTTCATGTAGCCAGACCGCTTCTTCCTTTCCAATTTTATATATATGCTGAGTCCTCAGTCAGAGAGGAAGGCTGGGTGTGGTCAACAACCTATACCGTTTTTGTTCTGTGCCACACGGAAGTTGGGGTCATTATTATGCAGTTACTATAGTGATAATGACATTCATAAGAAAATCACACAGGTAACAGTAAAAGGTTAGCGGTGCCTTTACTGACACTGGCAATGACATTGTGAGAACTTAACTCACGTATTAGAAGACATTGCAGGATTGATTGGGATCACATGTTTCAAGGATAAGCAAGATGAGGTCCTGAGAGCCATTTTGAGTGGTCAGAGTCACCTTTTGCAGTTTACAGCAATAATCAGTAGAAAGCAAAGTTCATAACTGGCACTTCCATCACATATGTATACACAAACATGACCATACTACCATCACATGCAACCACAGTGTACATCACCACACAATGCAAGTTGTACATGTGCCAGTGGAGTATTAGCATCTGAGAATTGAAGGGAAAGCACGGCAGATGGCACATATACAGAAGGCCCCAATATGATCTCATCCTATCTAAAATGTATACCTACTATTATACTACTAGACTAGGGAATACTAGACCATACTACTATATAACCATTATGTGCTATATACTATACTACTATAATTATAACCATTCTGTACTATATAAATGCATGACATGCATGTGTCTGTGCCATCTACCGAAATTACCACTTGTGCAGGAGCTTGGCATAAGGTCAGGACATCTGACAAACGGATCACCTGCCATCCTCTGTTATTGGTATCATACTAGCTAACAGACAGACACTGGTTCAACTGCATTATGTGTAGGAAGAAGAGGAGACTACTATTCACATCAAGTGATGTGGCATTGGTCTTCTTGTGAAATACGTACGTATGAGGCTAGATTCAATCGCGCTGAAATCACCTAAATTTGTGGCAATCTGACAAGGACAGTCTATTACACAGAAATGACTCAGCAGAGTGGCTGTACAAACACTCCGACTGTATAAATAAGGTGTGGTGACAAGTGTTAATATGTGATGGGATGTGACAGTGGGGATGGAATGGATGAATATAATTAAGAAAATAATAAAATAATGGAATACGTATATAAATACACAAACACTACAATAAGATGAATAATAAAACCCCAAATATAAGGCTTGTTGTGCTGGATGTACCAGCTCTCCAACATGCAGCGTGTGGTGGTGTGCTGGTGATGGTTCATGATCAGTACCTTAGACTGGCTGAGGTCCACGCATGTCCAGTCTTGAACACATGCTCTGCCAGTGCGGATGTTTGGACGTCCCCATTCTTCAGTGCACGGTGGTATTCACTGGCACACTGCTTGAGGCTCCTCTGGAGCAGGAGTTGGTCCATCCCAAGGACCCAATCACAGCCTGCAAGAACATTGTCAGGCCCTTAAGAAGGGAGATTTCACTGCCTCTGCTGTTGCAGAACATGTATTTGAAGCAGGCCACCAGGTGGACCTGTCCAAGGCGTCGGTGATCGACTACCATCCTCACACCCAAGCACGCTGCCTGCTAGAGTCCTGGCACATCCAACATCATCAGGCCCCTCTCAACAGAGAGAAGCCCCCCATGCCAGGACTCTATGCTACTCTACTGGACTGACATCCCTCCCACCCATTTTCTAGTCCCATTTTTGGTTATGTGTAATCTGACATGATATTTTTTTATTTTTTTTATTCCCTCTGTTTTTACTTCCGGTATGCACCTAGGCCTCACATGACTGTCTGTATTTATACACCTTTGTTTGTAGTGTCATTATTCACTGATGAAGGCAGCCTTAGGTTGCTGAAACGTCTGATTCATATTGTTTTGACTGGTGTTCCCGACAACCCTGGTTGTTACCTAGCCACTCAGGTTTTTACCTGCATGTGTTTGTGTGATACATACTGTGCATGGGTGTTTATTTACTGTGTACATCCTTCTTCCTTTGTCTCCAGTAATCCAATCTTGAGTGTACTGTAATTGGCTTAGCACATAAGGATCCTGTCATATCAAATTCTTGTATGAATTCATCTTCCCACAAATCTTTTGGGATGCACAGGTACACTATAATCATTGCACAATTAAGAAACTAGTTATTCAGGCAGAGTTGATATAATTTACTTAATATTGCTAATTATTATAGGCTCATGAACACATAATAATATGATGGGCAAGTCGCATACATGTTCATGATAACAGTGCAGGCTGAGTCAGTAGTATATAGAAATTCTTCATTCATTCTTATTTCTCAGGACTTAGGGACTCAACATCATCTGTTATTTTACTCTAAGTCAGTCAATTAATTCCTTCTATCTCCTCGGTTAGTTGAAAAGCTTAAGAGTTATGACACTTGAACTTAGAAGACTTCCATCTACAACACCGAATTTCTCTTCACCCGATACGTAAGAATTCACACTAAAGACTGAATTATAATTATTATTATGTATATATATATTCGTATATATAGCACGCATTATTGATATATAATATTGGTTTACACTTGCTAGACATACATATCCTTCATAATCTTAATACATGAACATTGTGACAAATCTATCGATCCACAATCACTGGAAATTAACGTACCATGCAGTACTTGCTCACAAACAGCAGGGAATCTTGATTTCACTGCTGAGCACCTTATGGCGTAAAAGATAGCAGTACTATACAAACTGCAGTCACGGGAATATAGGCCCTCACTTTGTCAGCAGTGCCTCAGACTCTAGAGAAACTATATATACCCTGACACCGGCCTACCACAGAATGGCTATACCAAGGCAAAATGCAAGTTTGGCCAACACCACTCATATATCCAACTCCCTTTTCCCCAAAGTCCACCATCACCACGTGCACCTCTAACACATTCATATAACACCAGCAGAGATGACATCAAAGTATAGTGGGGTGAGCTTCACAAAAATTCAAAACTGGGCCATCCACAAAAATGGAGTTTAAACCCTCTAAAGGAATTAATGAGCTATGAGTCCCTCTACAATCGACTGCGCTGCTCAGCAGGACGCATTCCTCTACTGTATGCCCTCCCCAAAATTCATAAGCCTGAAACCCCTCTCAGACCTATAGTCTCCTTTGTATCCTCCCCCACGTACCAATTGTCCAAACACCTCTCTAAGATCTTAGCCCCGCTAGTTGGTAACACCAGTCACAGTGTACGTAACTCCACAGATTTTGCCACATTCATAGCCTCACAGACCTTTAATGACGATGAAACCCTAATTTCCTTTGATATTGTTTCCCTTTTCGCTAAAATTCCCACGAGCCTCGCCATCCAGGTTGCCCGACAGCACCTTCTAGACGACACTTCCTTAACCGGGCGTACCTCACTTACAACAGACGAAATCACCAACTGGCTCGAATTTTGCCTGAATGCCACTTTTTTCGCCTTCTGTAACTCCCTCTACCAACAGGTCCATGGCACAGCCATGGGTTCCCCAGTCTCTGTAGTGGTAGCTGACCTTGTAATGGAAGATATTGAGTCTAGAGCCCTAACTTCTTTCCCCTCCCCACCTTGTTTCTGGAAGAGGTATGTAGACGACACGTGTTGCGCCATTAGAACTGATTCTGTAGAGAACTTTCACCGCCACCTCAACTCCATAGAACCCAGTATTCAATTTACCCTAGAAGCCGAAACTGAAGGACAACTTGCCTTCCTAGACGTTTTAATCTCACGCAACCCAGATGGATCCATGGATACGACTGTGTATGGAAAGCCCACCCACACAAACAAGTACCTTGACTTTTATTCTCATCACCCCCTAGCCCACAAGATAGCAGTATTACGAACCTTGTACTCCAAGGCACAGGCTCTCACGTCATCAGCTGTCACTAGGACTCAGGAACAACACACCATTTCCAGAGCCTTAGCCCAGAATGGCTACCCAGCCACTTTTATACACCGCCATTCCCAACCCTCGCATGATCCAGCTCCTCTTTCACAGCCCCCCAATGTCACTACCTCAGCCACAATACCATACATCAAAGGCACCTCAGAGGCCATCAGACAAGTCCTGTCCCCCCTAGGCATTAGAACCACTTTCCACCCTATTAACACGTTACGACAACCCCTAGTACACCCTAAGGACCAAGTCCCCCAACAAGAAAGGCCAGGTGTAGTATACTGCATTCCCTGCACAAATTGCCCTAGAACATACATAGGACAAACAGGTAGGACCTTAACACAGCGCCTTAAAGAACACCAAAGAGCAGTACGAAATGCCGACACAGCCACCTCGGCCTTAGCAGAACATGCTCACTCCACTGGTGATCCTGTTAACTGGACTGAGGCTCGTGTGATTGACACCTGTTCCTACACCTCCAGACGATGCCTCCTCGAGTCCTGGATGATCCACAAGGAGAACAACCACCTGAACAGAGAACTAGGTACACTGCCCCACATCTATTAGACCCTCATTAAGCACCCATAGTTCCTAAGTCACCCACAGACTGATAATTAACAAAACATCCATGTAATATTCATTTTAAATTCATTTTTATCTCACCTCACATCATCAGCTGTCACCCTCACACATATAACACATGCACACTCTGTAAGCCACTACCACTGAAGAAGGCAGCAGCAAGCTGCCGAAACGTTTGGTATTTCAAAGAAAATCTTTGGTTGGTGATTTCCGCAAGAGAACCCTGAGTGATGCAACCCAGCCGGACAAGCTTCTTCAATAATATTATTTACAATATATAATATCTGTATAAATATACCATACATTATGTGCTATCCAATTGTGACTTTATATTAGGATTTTAGCTGCAGTTTGTACAGAGCCGAAAGCCTAATTAAAATTCTGTTCAATTTAATACCCATGCATTTAAACTTCCTCATATTATATAATTTGTAGGCACACAGAACATATATATCTGCCACAGACCCCCATAGCATCCCTGAATTAATTATATTAATTGTAATTTATTATTATAGAATTATATATTATTTAGATTAGTGGTGTATGTTGTAACTTGCACTGTATTATAAATTATATAATTTATATATATTTATGTGTATATAATTATATAATTTTATACGTATATATAATTATATATATCATGCACACTCAGGACCCAACATAATTAATACAGTGCAAGTTGCAATTTACCCCACTAATCTAAATAAATAATTAAATAAATAATTAAATAATATAATTAATTCACAGGGGTCCTGGAAGCCGTTGCGGATACATTTTCAGGATTCACATAAAGTAGATAAGAGGATAAATATATAATATAACAAGTATAGCAGTATTACTGTACCAACATTTATAAAGGTCGAGTATTGATAAAGCATTGAAAATGGAGGCATTTATATAGTGAGCAACTTTTGAGTCTACTTTTCCGCAGAAGGAGGCTTCTACACGCGGCAGAGATGGCCACTCCACCTTCTGGCCAACCATTTGCGTAATATTCTGTCGGAAAGTGCGCCATCGCTTGCCGTCTTGGTTCCAGCATCGTCTTCAATGGCTGCCGTCTCAAAGGCCTTTACATCGCTGCCACGGAAAAGTGACAGGAGCGACGCAGAAGTGGGTGAGCGCCGTGAATCACATACGCTAAGGTTTGGGAAGTGTCTGTAGCGTGGAAAAGCCTTAGTGCGCACGATTTCACTTTGAAATCGTCTGCACAAATGGCGCGCCCTGACCTCACTCGAGCTCGCTCGTACGAACAGCTTCTTAGCCTTGGGTATCCACAGGACTCGGCAAATGTCGTGTACAGGTGATAGTGCCTGCTTGCTGTGCATGTTTGTAGATGCTTTTGTTCATTTTCCTGCGCTTTAGGCACGTGTGTGTGTGTGTGTGTGTGTGTGTGTATGTGTGTGTGTGTGTGAGTGTGTGTGTGTGTGTGTTCTGTGTGTGTGTGTGTGTGTGTGTTGTTTCCCAGTGCTGAAGCTGAATGAGTAGGCCAGAAGTGTGACAGATCTGCAGCCAACAGGTCTGGCATTTGGAATTGTACAGATTTCTTTGGATGATCCAACATGCCAACAATCACTCAGTAGTCTAATGCAATGTTTCACCTGTCAAGGGCTTCGTGAGGCATAGGTGCAATACAGAGCCCATGACAGAGGAAACATGACATTGAAGTATTATGTGATTTGTGAGTGCACTGCACTGATGAGCCCCAATAGGGCGAAACAGCCATATATGCGAACAGGATGCGGCCAACCTTGACTGCAACATTGGCTGTCTGCAGTTCTCACTGTACCATGCACTTGTAACAACTGTCCCTGCATTGATGGCACTCTGCATAGTTTTGCAGAGGCAGAGGCTACATCTATATTATATGCTATATTATGCTATAGTAGAAACAGTAGTGAGGTGCTCACTTGTGTGTGGAGGGGTGTGTGCGCACATGTACGTGTGTGCATGTGTGTGTGTGTGTGGAGGGGTGTGCATGTGTGTGCATGTGTGTGTGTGTATGCGTGTGTGTGTGGAGTGCATTTGTGCATGTGTGTTCTAATAAATAATAGAACTTCCCAAACAAGAGTTACAAGACTGGTAGTCCTGTTGGCAGCAGGGATGACAGCCTTATCTATGCAGCTTGCCACTGCTCATTGTACCCACACACAGCAGAGTGGGGGAATGTTTATAAGTATATACACAGCACCCCCTATTAAATTTCCCTCAACACCTGCACTCATGAACATATATAATTTTCTATATGCATGCATGTACTATAATTTATTATTATAATTATTATAGATATAATTATATATAATATGCACACAGTATAATAATATTACTTGTATAGATGAGCACATGCATCCAATAATTATGCTCATGCAATAATATATTATATTACATAACATTACAACATTCACTAAAGTGAGGTGATGTATTTAAAACAAAGATTTAATGGATTTAAGTTGTGCTGCTCATGCCAGTGCATCTACAACTTGTGCATACAAGTCACAGTCCGGAGTGGGTATACTGTGGGCAGCACTGAGGTCCTTAGCGTCGTGAGCACTGTGGATAGCAAACGACTCTGTGCCACATATGGAAGAGGAGGGAGACAGCGAGGAGAGGGGGACAGGGGAAAGATAGAGAGAGAGGTAGGAGAGAGAGAGAGAGAGTAGGGAAGAAAAGAGGGAGGCAGATAAGGTGGGGTGAGGTAGAGGAGAGTTGATAAGAGAGTGGGAAAGGACATGGGAAGGAAAGTTGAGATGTAGGTGAAGAGGAGTAAAACAAGAGTGGGAGAGAGGGGGATAAAGGAAGGCAAGGAGGGTGAAGCAGGAGGGAGAGATACATGTGGGAGAGAGGAAGATACCAGAACAATTAAGGATGTCATACCGGCTACCAGCATAATCAGATGACATCCATATGCATGCGAACAAGGGTGATTACTTTCCTTGGGCACGTTCCTATCACTGATTGTATTCTCACAGGACTATGCATAAATAATCTGCAATTGCTGCACAAAGTACAGTAGTGCAAATATTAACAGCTGAGACGTCTACTAATTGCTGCATGCATTCATTGCGTACTGCTGCAACCAAGTCATGCCATCCAGCCAAGCATGCAACACACCATTAGTGTACAGTAGGTGTAGGAATGCTGCATGTTATACGTAAGGCAACAAGCGCCCCCCAGTAGTGCACTTCGTGGCAACCACAACCAATGCCACAGATTTGAAAACAGTAAGTTCAGCTGAGCATGTCAAACTTTCGGCCAATGTTTTGTATTGTCACCTGTGCACTCACACACTGCTCAAGTCACTACAAATATACCACCGTTTAAAAGTCTGAATGTTTCACTCCAAACTGTAGAAGGCAGCCTTGTCTTTCTGCAGCACTCACAGACTCCCAAGCTGTTCTGTTATCTCCGTCAACAGTAAAGCAAAACTGTGTATAATTCATTTTCATATAATTATCATTGCTTACCCTTTGACCTGAAACCTTGAACAATGCCCCAAATGTCTCTTTTGTTGTGTGAATAAAAAGGATGCTTTCATGGCCTTAGCAAGATGATAAAATGATTTCTGGTGATCAATTTGGCACTTGATGCATTAGTCTCAATTAACTCCCTTCCAAAATTTTTTGCTATACATTGGGTAAGATGGACTACTTTCGTTTTCATATACATACGTGGCTTGATATTATTCCTATATATTATTACACAGTAACATGTGCATTGAGGACATGTGCCAGCTATGTGGTATTGGACACAGCATTGAACCCACGTACAATGCTTGTACCCATTACCTACTACAGTCACAGGAATATACGTACACTCAGCAGTCACTGATTGAACTGAGTGGCCTTATGACTGCCAAGAACAAGCAAGTGATAGAAAGATTCGCTGATGAATGTAACTGAAAAGGAACTGCAGTGTGCAGTTTGGCAAACTCTGCATTAATCAACTAGACAGATCTTTGTATCGTGGGGACAAGCCTGAGCAAGCTAAGGACTTAGATGTAATGTGACATGTAATGTTGCTTGCATGTGTATATGTTTATATGTGTGTGGTGTGCCATGTACTGTAGATGCTGTAGATGATGGGAAAATGTCCACTTGGTTGTTTGATGGCTGGATTGGGACTAATAGGCCAAAGTCCACAGGAAGAGGCGAGTGTGTTACATGTACAGATCGTGTAGGTATAGCCATGGGACGAGCAGATGAGTTGGATACAGAAGGAAAAGAGAGTGGGACTGCTGTGGATGCGACTGTAGACTTATTTGGGTCTTGTGAATTTCGAGTTTGGAGGGAGAGTAGTTGCCAGTGTCCTCTCTTTGCCTGCCTCTATATCATTGTTTGTGGGATAGTTGGGAGCTTCCTCTGTGTTTCATTTGAATACCATACAACGTGTTAATGTGGGGCTCGCTCAGGTTCACCTCATGCACACATACACAACAGAAGCCCAGGAGGGCAACTAATTGAGAGTGCAGTACCTTTCCCATCTGTACGCAGTAATAGCGCCAGATACCCCAGACATACATACAGTATGCACAGTACATATGTCACATTAGTAAGAAATCATCGCTAGCACATACTGCACATCCTTCAAGTGTGGCGATAACATGCATTTAGGACAGGTGATAGTCTCGTACCCGACCCTGTCTGCCGGCTGCCATTTTATTCGCTGCCTCCCGGGGTCTGGAAAAGACTGCACCCAAAACAGTTGCACGGTCCTAGCCTAACACGGACCAATTAGGCCCCTTGTGACGTCATTTGCGGTCGCATGAATATCGATATTGTAATTGAAATGACAGAGCTGGAGGCAAATCGCATAGGTAAACGCTCTTGTGCGAAGCACCATCCCTCAGAAGGCAAACACAAAAGACCAGTTCCTCCAATAAGCGATCAAAGACGCCCGGGACGACACGGTGATCATGTTATTGACTAGTCTCGTACCTGACCCTGTCCGTTGCCACCATTCTATTTGTCGCCGCCCAAGTGTCTTTCATAGCGTGTTGGAAGAACTGCTCTTTTTGCATCTGCCTCCAGAGTTGATGGCTTGCGTAAAAAGCGTTTACATAGGCTTTGCTTTCAGCACTGGTATTTTCAAGTACAAATAACGATATTCATGCGAAAGGGCCTAATTGGTCCGTGTTAGGATAGGACCGTGCAACAGTTTTGGATGCAGTCTTTTCCAGACACTGGGAGGCGGCGAATAAAACGGCGGCTGGCGGACAGGGTCGGGTACAAGACTAGACAGGTGTGTCTCTTAGACTGATAAGAGTGGAACTACAGAAGTTCTTACTTCGAATTCTTTCTGACTGGCATCTTTGTAGGTAGAAGTCTGCATATTTCAGTAGCACATTTCTTTCAACAGCAGCTATATCTCGTCTTGTTCTGTAATTCCATTCAAAGTCTGCCTGTAGCAAAATGCATTAATTGAGCACAATATGAACACCAATCCCATTCAATATTAAGTATTAGTGCAGTAAAACATAGGTCATTATTGTATGCATCAGGGCATAGAAAAAACTACATTGATTGCCAAAATTATCATTTCACTATATTTTAACCAAATATGAGTAAACCATTGGTAGCTACTGCTACATGCTTTTCAAGCTGAAAAGCAAACTAAGATCATAGCATGTTAAGTAGCAATGAATTGCTCTTGGTGAGCATATACGTACCTACGTAGCAAAATCAATCAACAGCAACTGATTGCAGGATGTTCCCAGCACATGGGCTTCATCAACTGCATATTTATACAACATTTATGCACGCAGTCAACAAAGACTCATGTGGCGGAAACATCGTGCAATCAGTTGTTAATTCAGTTACAAGCTCATCAAGATCAAATCGCTAGCTATCACAAGTTAGCAAGGAGCCTCTATGACATCATTCTAGTGTGCGATGCTTAGTGGCAGTATAGAGCAGCTGTGCCTACTTCACAAATGTCATGTTATTTTTGCTTCTTGCTCTCAGTATGAAGGGAGAGAAAACAATTGCCGTAGTTGCATCACCGACTGTCGCCATTTGCTTTTGAGGAAGTTGATTAGGCCGAGTTGTGATGTCACATGCCTGCCTTAATAAAGCAATTAGCAACTCACCATGTCTTTTGAACAACCGCCTCGTTTCAAGATTGATTTGTACCCTTACATATCTGCTCTTGAATCCAGCAGTTTACGGAAGGCAGTGCTTGTACTGTTATAGTATAGTTTAGGTGGCAAGAGAAACACTTAAAATATACATACACAGCTTATACTTACTTTTACATAGTACACCCATTCTCTGCCCATCCTCTCAACTTTCCGCTCGTTTGTGAAAGTACTACAGACAATACAGCATATCATTATACATACAATGCACACACAAAACATACAAACCTGCACATGCACACCCACCTACCCACACACATACGCACATGCACACATACACACGTGCGCACACATCATAAACATACATCACACCATATACATATAAACATGCATGGGCACCACATAGCCAGCCTCACTGAGTTTTGTGCAGTTTGAAGGGTTCATCTATGAGCATGCTCGAGAGCAGTGGAAGGACCACAAGCAAGAGGAGGGGGATGAGGAACAGCAGGCAGGATAAGGTGCTTCGGGCAATGTTCTCCTGCAGTGGCATGGTGCAAAGCTTGCACAGTAAAACTAATCGGCATGCACATGGAATCATCATGCAGCAAAATTATAGAGTGCATGTGAAGTGTAAAAGTGCATTTACGTAGTCTCGTGCAGCCAGCCACTACTTCTCCACTCTACGCACGATTTATGAAGACATCATTGTATTAAATATGGGGAGAGGAGTGTCTGGCTATGCGAAGCTAGCGTGTATAAGCGAGTCAGGGCCATTATACGCATATATGTATCTGAATGCATGAAATTGGCCAGTTTAAGAGAGGTGTTGTTCTGTTCCAAGATTTGCAAGATTCCAAGATTGGGGGTGAAGTAACAAATCTTCAACATGAAAAAGCAGCTTTACATGAAGAACATGCGTCCATGGCAACTACGTATGCATAACCAAAAGAGCAGCGCTGGTCAGAATCTGCCTTCTGAGTGCGTCCGCAATCTCCGTATGTATACCACACTAGTGGTACTGAAAATAATACAACACGAGTCCATTCTGTATCGATGAAGGGAGTGGGTCCTTAAAGATGTTCCTTGAAATGTTGTATGAGCATTCAAGATAAGGCATGATAGAATATGGCAGGAAATTCTATAAGGCACTTATGTAATGAAGGCAAATTATACATACACATACACATGCATTTCTTGTATGCATTGTGTGTGCTGAATTCCAATGCCTGACCTGCTGATGATCAGCTGCAAATCTGCTTGGTGTGGCACGATGAAAGAAGACCCTTCTATTATGCCCTCTGTTTCTTGAATGGTACAGCACCTCACCATTATCAAAATAGAAGGCTACACACAAGGAACATGAGAAAAAGATGTGTTTACACATTATGTGGAATTGAAGATACGTATACGGTGGAATTGGCCTAAAGCATTCCACAGTGAGCCTTTGCTTTCGCACTATATTATTTCAGTGTACAATGAAGTTTAATGTGTAGAAGCGGGCAATGTAAAGGTACGTACAGAATAGAGCGAAAAGAAATTTGAATTTTACCCATTTAATTTTATTTCAAGCTGAAGAAACATTTCCTGAACATCCTTAATGTACGTAGGTTGCACAACTGTTGAATTCATGGTGTAGATATTAGTAATCGCAAAGAAAATGATACACATATTGAGCATGAAAACAGATTGCACTGCATTACGTTGATCTTAACATACTTAGATTTGTAAACTGCTCTGCTACAGAAAATGCTGACACCATTTTCACGTTATAATGACATGAACATTGCATTACATTACACTGATCTCAACAGAGATTAGTAAATTGCTCTGTTGCAGAAAATGCTGACACCATTTTCAAGTAATAATGGCATGCGTATACAAGAACACCAAATCATTGCTGATTTAAGGCTGTCATGATTGGGTGTTGGATGGTATTGGACGAACAAACCTGTATTTACCATCGATGATGGCTAGTGGCCTCAGCTTGTGAGAATCATAGCTTAGCAGCAGGAGTGGAAATCAATGTTAATGGTGGTACGTGTATTCCAGACAGCTTGAGTACGCACATACCTTGTCCCAGGTCAAAGTTAAATCCAAAGAATTCTCTGAATATGCGTTCTGCATCAAATTCACCTACACAGAGGAGAGTGTTAGGGTTCACAAAGGCAAACACACACGCATACCACACGCATGCATACGTACATCACACTACACAGTGATCAAAATTAGAGTTTAATTAATGGTTGTGCTATCAAGGTTGGTGTACCAAGGACTGAATAATCACTCATGAAAAGTACATATGCAGACGCATATACATATGTAGACATACGTATGTGCGCAGTCATTCTAAAAATGTATATAAATTGACGACGAATTTGATTTGATTTGAATGTCCATGTTTGTCAACTACACAGCTTGAAAGTAGCGACGGGAGAAAAAGAACCACGACCCGGCGCCTGAACTCATAGCCTACGCCCTGACGCGGAGCTTCAGCCATGCAGGCCACTGATGTAGCCACGATTCTTCGGCCCCAATCGCCATATATATACGGTCATGAGCAGGCTGCAATGCTGCGACCACTTAGAACCCATGCCTTGAGGATCTGTGCGATGGTATGCTCAACGGGCGGCTAGCATGTGTACGTGCATGAGCCGTGGGTCGTGGTTCTTTTTCTCCAGCTTGCATAACACTTACTGACAATGTATAGAGATTAGGAACGGTGCACCATCATCCACCTCTGGCTCGCAGGCTCATGCACATACACATGCTAGCTGCCCACTGAGCATACCATCGTACAGATCCTCAAGGCATGGGTTCTAAGTGGTCGCAGCATTGCAGCCCGCCCATGACTGTATATATATGGCGATTGGGGATGAAGAATTGTGGCCACATCGGTGGCTCGCATGGCTGAAGCTCCGCGTCAGGGCGTAGGCTATGAGTTCAGGCGCCGGGTCGTGGTTCTTTTTCTCCAGTCGCTACTTTCAAGCTGTGTAGTTGATTTGAATGATTTGACCTAGTCATTGTCTCATCTTACCATTTCTGCTAACAAATGGCTGTGTAAAGTGTGGTCTGGTATCTTTGGGGTAATTCTTTAGCTCTCGCCATCCCAAATAATTCTGGCCAATCAAATCACCACTTGATCACATGTCTACTGAAAATCACACAAAAATCCTGCTGGTCTTCGGTGACCAAAAATCAAAATAGAGATGCTGTGAGACGTTCATACAGAACTCGATCCTAATTGTGTACTATCCTTATCTCTTAATCCACAAAAGACGAGTTTTCTTGTCGCGATGGAGGGCCTTGCTTTAGAGGCGAAATCTGCCGCGCAGAAGAATAAAGCCATCACGTAACGACTACACACATGTGAGAAGGTTTCAAGTGTCCTAACTATGCCTAATCGAGAATCTTGTCGGTGTTTTCTGGCTTTGAAATTGCTTCGATAGCAGACACCATCTTATGCAATATATAGGGTTCAGCTCTCAGGGTTCTCGATCAGTTAGAAATGAAACCACGCCGTTACAGCAATGCACCGATGATACTGCTTGTCGAAAGCTTCCCAACTCGTTCAAACCGTTCGAGAATGTTGAGCACATGGTCACTCACGTGGCACTGTCGAATTTGGCTGGTATATTTCGTCACCACCGGTCAACGCACCATAATTCATATTCACATATAATGGGTTAACCAAAAAGGAACATTTACAACTTGAGACTTGTCCCCTATAGGTTTGCGCACAATTATACAAGACACATGCAACACAAGTGACAATCTGATTGGCTAGAGCTATTTGGGATGGAAATCTGCCCAAAGATAGCAGACCAGCTTTTCTGCAGCCATTTTGTTATCAGAAATGATGGTGTAGGAAGGAGACTAGATTTGCCTGCTACCACATGCACATGACATGCACTGCCCACACACCCACAGTAACAAACACTTGAGTACCTACGCACCATAGAACTCCTGTTGATTCTGGCCGTGTGAGGGCATTCCCTGCAGCCCCTGCTCCCCGTATTGGTCGTACACCCTCCGCTTCTCCGCATCAGACAAGGTGTCATATGCCTTGCCAACATCTGGGCACATGCATGGAAAAGGAAAAAGCAAACAGACAGTGAATTGCATTGATATGAGCAGTCAGCATGATGCACCTTATGTACACAAAGATTGTACACTATGTACTGTACATTCATAAGAAAAACACTTTCAGTTTGATTTCTGGTGCTACGTATGACAAGATGGAAGACTGCCACCGATGGTGTGCATCTGTAGAAAGCTTTATGCACACCCTCACAGATAGGTGTAGGCTTGCTGGCAGTGGGTTCACTCCTTCTGCTACATAGCATCCAGTGAGGGTTAATGTTGCTTACTTTTGAAGGCATCTGCCGCCCTGGGTGCTGTGTTCTTGTCAGGGTGGAGCTGCAGGGCCAGTTTCCTGTAGGCTTTCTTCAGGTCATCCTCGCTCACATCTCTAGTCACACCAAGAATGGAGTAGAAGTCTTCAGCTTTCAGCACTCTGTGAGAGTAGCAAGGGAGGGACAGAGGAGGGACAGAGGAAGGGGAGTGGGAGGGAAAGAATGATACAGGCATGAAGGTGTAGATTCGAAAGAGGTATAGAATTTGAAGGAATGAGCAAGACAGGAAAAGGGGTTTAGAACGGAGTTCAAAGTAGTGAATAAGGGGAAGGAATGAACAAGAGAAGTCAGGAGGGGACAACAAGGGGGGGAGACAGGGAGTTAGTAGGTGTTATAATTGAAGAAGTGGGGAATAACAAAGGGAAAGTACACTACAGGCAAAGGTAATTAAGCCAAGGACAGCTAATCACACACAGAACTAATGTGTGCTCCCTGTTGCTGTGGTGTGCAAATGGATTTGTTACCAGTTGCAGCAGTGACATCACAAGTAGGTGATCCCGTTTCATCATAGGTAGAGTACCACAACAACAGATGTTCAGGGCCTGCTATGGCTTCTGTGTCAAGATTTCTGTGTCTGGCCTTAGAGGTGAGTAGGTTGCCATACTGAAAATGGTACATGTATCATGTACTGCACTCCACATACAGTCAATACATATACGTATATAAAGTAACTGCATTCATTGTTCAGCTAAGTGACTAGGTTGTGTGTGTGTGTGTGTGTGTGTGTGTGTGTGTGTGTGTGTGTGTGTGTGTGTGTGTGTGTGTGTGTGTTGTTCTGTGTGCATGTGTGGGTTGGTGCACAATGATTTGTATGTATTTCACACTGCAAGACAAAGTCACTACCACTGTGATATCACCTGCCTAATGATCTCTGTAAACTCTTGGGAGTGCCCTACTGCTAAAGTAGCATTGGCTAGAATGAACATGCAACAGAGCAAATGAATATGCATAGTGGCCTATTCAAGAAGCCATCTTCCTATGTCTGCGGGCTTGTGAGTCCTCTTCAAGTGTCCCTCCTTGGACTGTCAGCAGTTTCTTTGTGTTGCTGGGGTGTAGCCCTAGGTGCTGCAGTGGCTTTCACAGACTATCTCATGGTGGGCTTTCTCCTATTCAAATAGCATTCCCTGGCACATTAGCACCTGCAGCTGACAATTGGCCACAGCCCCACTCAGCAGCTGTCTTACAATGTGGCTATATGGAACCATGTTTCTTTGTGACCACAGTAAAGGTCGGGATTGTTACCCCACCCATACAGTCTGGCTGGAATGTAAAGTTCAGTTAGAAAGACCTGTTTCTATCTCTGGAAAGTTCGACAGAACCAGAGAGTAAATGCTTTGGCACTTTGAAATTGTATGATTGTTTGGCTACTGTAGATAGCTGCCTTTTCCATGTGTCAATGTGTACTGGGTACGTACGTACGTATATATAGCTCACTTCTATTGGCCAAAAAAGGCAACCAAAGCACTATTACACAATATAAGCAGGCAACTACACTACACAAAACACACTAATAACACACACGTGCACACACACACACACACACACACACACACACACACACACACACACACACACACACACACACGCATGCACACACGTACGCACACACACACACACACACACACACTAAGATATGTATACATGCAAGACACATGCATGCACAATTACATAGGCTAAAGGTGCACAGGGTCAAACAGCTGTGCATCAAAGCCACACACAGTCATATTAAAAGATGAAGGTTGCCAGGTGGCAGCATGGTTATGTACAAGAAGCCCCTACCACACTGTTCCAAAATGCAGGTCATTGCCTGGTGACACCATGGCTACAGGAAGCCTCAAACACACTGTCCCCAAAGTCACTAATGCTTTGCCACACCACAGGACTACAGATGCATCTCTTTTAGGAGCAACTGCCTGGACACCCACAAACACCCCCAGCTATTTGCTGTGTCATTTTCTTAAGCTGTCTTCCAGCTGGTGGTATATAAGCAGTGCAGTGTTGCAGCTGCTGGAGGCAAGTGACGGAACCAACAGATCCCTCTCCATATGCAGAGGAGTACGTTGCTAATCCAATTGACACACATGCATGCATCAGTACCAGTCGACCAAGATCAACAAAAGACAGCTGCTTACTGACTGTGTGAACACCAACTAGCTACTCCAGAAAACAACCAGTCCACTTCTGGTGCACTTAGTGTGAATTAATAGGGGTTAATACTCTGCTAATTAGCTTGTCATAATTTATCAATTGGGTGGAGTATGCTATCTGATTGCACAATCTTACATGATCTGAAAGGCTGCACAGCCTTCACACACAGCTTTTCTCTTTTTTATTGGATTGATTGAATCTCTGATTTTAGGTGACTTTCTCAAGTAGCAATAGCGGGACAGCAGGCTTAGCCTCCTGAACAGATCTTGCGGTTGTCACAGTTGTACTATTGTTCAATACAGCAGTCATTAAAATGCTAGGAATTATTATCACTTCCATCTATCATCTTGAAAGCAAAATGAATTGCTCAGGGCTTGCATGGCTGGGCACACTGCATCCTTGCAGTGTGCTGGACCCAGCAAACCAAGCCAGACATTACTGACCTACAGGCCCGTTTACTGCCAGTCCCATTGTTGGTGGTGTGCTCCCATGACCACACAACAAAGGTATCACCTCCCTTTGGGCTAGATAAGAGCTGTCCACAGTGCTGTTCAGAAGTGTCCACAGCAGCTGTTTCCCATCTACAAGGTCAGGGGCTTCCTTACCAGCTGCTAGAACTAACCTCACAATGCAAGAAGTGCTCCTATCCCATCCTCACACGCATCCATTGGCAGACATGAGAAGATGAATACGACTAGGTAGGTATTCTGCATATATAAGTCTGTAAGAGAATGCACTCCCTTTCCCTTCCCTCCAATGTTTTCCATCCACCTAGGATTGGCAAGGGTCAAGGTTAGGTTTCATGGAAGAAGGGAAGGGGGCTGGTGGTTGGTATTTAGAGGGTAACTGAATTAGCAAGGCTACAATAGGTCATGAATAACATTGTCACTAGTAGTATTCATTGACAGAAGGCCACAGAAAGTGCACCTGCAGCAGTCTGTCATTGTCCATGTCAACTGATGCAAGGAAAGGGAAGGTGCACTATGACAACACTCAGTGCCCACAGAGTGATGGTTTACACAAGTGGCCTGCTACAAAGGTAGTACCTTCACACAACACTGCTAGCACACAGACACTGTAAAACACTCCACATTTGTATTTTAAGAGTTATGTAAGTTTGGTACATCCCTTTACATCACTACAGTGCACTAAATGCTGGTAAGATTTGCAAGAAAACTCTAATGATTGCTGCCAATGTGAGTGTTTCGATGAGACCACACACTGTACTGCAAAAGAACCCTCCAAATGCTACTGTGTCTGAACTGAAACTTACTCCTGGACATCTAGCTAGACAAATGCTTGGAGACCAGATTTACATCAATGTGCCCTTTCCAGATCAAAGGGGGGAATGTCCATACACTCTCATACACTTCACTGTCTTCCATCCTGAAGCCAGACTGCTCAATGGCCTGGCTACAGAGAACAGGGAGTGGCCCACCCACCCAGCATTGGTTCAGCCAGTCATCTCAAGTGTCAGACAACAACTGGCAGCATAGAAGGGTCTCTGTGTACATATTACATCAGTTATCAGTTTCACAACTCCTGGTCTAATTTTGCACACGATTTATGTATGCAACATGAGAGTCCATATGTGGGAGACATTCTCCCTGGAGTAGTACCGCAACTCCACGGTTAGCTGCGCAGAAGCTTTACGAAATCCGCAACGAATCTGTGCAGAAAATTCGTCGGATTGCGTAAAGTTTCTTGTACCATAGTTACTGTGTTGACTGTCATGTGCAATTGGGACTTCCCCCACACTATAACTTGCTCATAAGGGCCTTGGGCAGGATCAAAAAATGATTCGAATGAGCAGTTACAGGTTTGGGGTGCTGCACAACAGTTCACCATGACTTATGTACATCTCCTCTCCCCAGATTGTACCTTACCAGATCCATGCTGTCGCTATGGCACACACAAATATATGTGCGTGCGTGCACATTCATACCCCCCTCCACACACACACACATGCACATGCATGCAAACACGTACACACACACACACACACACACACACACACACACACACACACTGACCCCTGACCTTTGACCTCTCTAGCAGCACTCACTAATGAACATGGGAGCACACTGCCTTAGAGTTTCTGATCTCATGCATAAGCACACATGGAATGACGTAAGCATCAAATTAACGGACATCCACTGTAGTGGACAGGGCACATGTGGTCATGTATATACCACTGCATTACAGAAGGTGGTGCAAAAGGTCTGGACTGGATGACAATTACACAGGAATTCCAATATTTGACATTACCTCTTGTGAACCAAGAGTGCACCATGAGGTACCACACAACTTCAAAGTCCTGGCACCCAGTGTCTGCCTGATCTATAGCCTATTACTAACACCCACAGAGCCATAGGATTGCACTCTCTCACACACTCACACTGCATGTGTAAACAGGCAGAGTTCACATGTTGTGTGTGTGTGTGTGTGTGTGTGTGTGTGTGTGTGTGTGTGTGTGTTGTGTGTGTGTGTGTGTGTGTGTGTGTGTGTGGTGTGGTGTGTGTAGTGTGTGTGGTGTGTGTGTGTGATGCTGACCAATTCCAATCCAGTTAGTACACATACGACCTCCTGCACACACCCTATATGGTACCCATACCTACAGATACCCATACTCCTCTCACACAAGAAGGTACATTGAGTGGCAGTGTACTATACACTGTATCACCCAATTTCTCAAGTAGCCTCTATCCACTACAGAGGGCACTAGTTGACACGGTCGCCAGGTGGGCCTGTCTGCCAGAGAGCCTTACTCTCAGGGTGGATTGCCGGGAGTGGCACTCCAGTCACAACTGGATGTCAAAATAAAAACTTGAAATGTTTCCACTACAAACATCAGCAAATACAGCAACATTCCAAACTGACAGAGACTGCCAACAGCTAGCAGGGCACAAACAGCAGCCAACAGGGGGGATTAACACTTCAAGTGCTAACAGGTGGAGACACAGGAACACACACACACATTGTTCTACCACAAACTCCACTTTTGTTGGCAAACAAGGTTTGTCTTCACATACCAAATCACAGGCAAAGCTTGCTACGGCTCTGCTCCACTTGTTGCCAGGGCATCACATATGATATAACATAAACAACAGGCGGGGCTAGTGGTGTTCAGACAAAAGACATGCCTCGAGACACTTTGCTCTCTCTCTCTCCATAGAATGCGGCAAATAGGCCACTGTAATAATTTAAAATAATTTTATGAAATTGTGGCCAATTGTATAATCGTAATGAGAATTGACAAAACTACTTCAATATCAGATCAATAGTGGTAGCTGATTGTTAAGAAGACCAATTACTTTTAATGAGCCACAGATTATGAATAAGCAATAATTACCACACTACCTTTGACTAAAGCTTGACTTAGGTAAAGGCTTATTCAGAGTTTAACATTCTTACTATCTGCCTCCTCCGTTCGGCACATTCGCGACGACTTTTCAGCCAGTCTAAGAGCCTCAATAAAACTTCTCTTCCTGAAGGCAGCTTGTGCCTTCGAAAGACACTCTTCAGCAGCCTCCTTATTAGCTGCCTCCATGTCGATGGAGGGAAGACCCTGTGATTAATTCTAGTATAGCGCCCACGCCTTCTGATTTGCTGCAAACGGAAGACCGGATAGAAAGCTTCTGCAGCGAAGGACATCACAGGAAACTGATTGCAAGCTATAAAAGCATAGAGTTACTTGCGCACAGGCGAGTGTTACACTGCTGCAGTTGTGGTTGGGTGAGTTTGTCAATGTAAATTGTAGTGCACACGAGTCCTATAGCTGTTAGCTACGTACAACTGTTCTTGGCGGAGTTGAGAGAGTCGGCATCGTATGCGACTTGCGTGCCTGTTTTCCGCTGTGCAGATTCCCCTTCCGTAGCTGTAGTGCGGTGCAAGATGAGGGGCTTGTTTGTGTTCGTGGTGCTGATAGCAACGCTGGTCTCTCCAGGAACAGCACAACTATCATGTAAGTTGTGAGGACAAATTCTCCGGCAGTGAAATTGTGTGGAGTAGTCCGCATCTGTTTGACAAGAAAGAACAATCACCCTTACAACCAAGAAATAGCTCTCTCTCTCTCCCCCTACACATCTACACACACAACATGTAGTTGGCCCAGAGTTTCACCTCAGCCAGTATGAAGGTACTGAAGGAGAAACAATAGTGGTTCGTTTGTCAGCTAGAGTCCTGACTATACCCCAAGTACCTCCTTTCAATGGAAGCATTGAAGTGGATATAACTGCAGAAGACCTGCCAGGAGGCAATGCTGTTTTTGGCAAGTGTCATTCCTCCGTTGCATCTATTATAATTATGTGTGCTTAGTTAGTTACTGTCTATTCTGTAAGTTCACGTGGGGTAAGTTTGGTTTCCAAAAGCTATAACTTCACAAATACAAATGCGATCAAAGTGTACTAAGGCATGCACGCTGCTTACTCTTTACTAATTTCTTGTAAGTGAGCTGAACTGTAGTGGTTGTTTCTTGCTGCGATGGAGAAGCAACTTCCTATGCGATACAGGTACGAAACATTCCTGTCAACAAAGATGTAGATCTACACACGCAAAACTCTTAATTCTACCTCAAACTTGCTCCATAGTTAGAAACAATGTGTTTGCCACACACTGTACTGTCAACATATCAAGGTAGTCTTTACGGACAGTTGTGCAGTCACTATTTCTGAAATTTACAGAGTTACCCCATCCACTATATATTTGACAAATCATCAAAATTCTACGAATATTTCAGAAAATGTAAGCTCAATTTAGTTTAGTATTAGTGTCAGGTATACATAGATGCTGGCTAGAGCCTGATTGCTAAGTTGGACGTCTATTACTTATTAACTGTTAGAATTACGCGACAACAATAATGTTTTCACAAAGTTTTCACCATTTTTAACCTATTGTTATGTTGTCCATTTCAATGGATAAAATTAAAGTACAGAATGGAGTAAATTTTGTACATGAAAATTGCTGCTTGCATGTAACATTCATAATAGTATCACCATAGACAACCATCTCTTTTCTGTATTAATGCCTTGTTTGTGAGTAACTAATTCCGTCGATACGTAGGTGTTTGTGTCAATCTTTTCTTGTAAAGTTGAGTTAACACTTACTACTAATAGTTTGTCATTGCCAATTGGTGTTCATTTGGCACACTCATATTCTTCGACTGCAATGGCATACCTTATGCATACAGGGAGTGATTACCTTGTCAACAATCAGAACATAGGGTCCAGGACATTCACTGTTACTTTTCAATCCAAGCAAGCCAATTCAACTGAAAAAGGGATTGAAATAAAAATATAATATACGTACATACAGTATATAGGATAAAAATTAACTGTAACTAAGAGTAAAACTAAAGCTAAAGCTAAAATGGCCTAAAAACATTATAATATGTCTCAATTGTAGGTGTTTGTTAGTAATTAATCTCATCAATCCTTTTTTGTAAAGTTGAGGTAACTTTTACTGATACCTAAGATATCACTCATCATTGCCACCTGATGTTGATTTGACGCACTCTTATTCACACACCTAATGCATATAGGGAGTGATTACATTGTCAACGATCAGAACATAGAGTCCAGGACATTTACTGTTACCTTTCAATCCAAGCAAGCCAATTCAACTGAAAATGGGATTCAACTTGCTGATGATAGTATCGTTGAGGGAAGCGAAGCTTTTCGTCTCCGAATTGTTGCTGCTCGGTTCTTTGGAGAAGCACAACGTTTTTTCGTAGCTCCACCTGGACTGTCCAACACCGTTGCAGATGTAACCATTGAAGACGATGACTGTAAGTTTGTGAATGCACCCTGTATCATTTGTTTGCAAACAGTTACGAGGAGGACCTATGCTTATATACACGTCATGCATGCACTGTCTCCTCCAACAGTTGTAGCAGTCAGCTGGATTATCTCAGAACCCATTGAAGTCAGGGAAGGAGAGGGAGTGAGACTGGAACTGTTTGCTAAAGCATTGGGACTGTATGCCTCTCCTATAGAAATTGGTGTCGTATGTGCAGAAGTTATTGCCACTGGTGTACCACCAGGTGCGTGGACACTATTTCAAGCACTGACACTCTAGAGCATGCAATTATCTACCACTCTTCACCTATTTGTTTGCAGCCTTCCCTGACAGAGACTTTGAAGTCTTAAGTGGAAGCACACTTGAGTTTACAGATGTTGAGACCCTTAGATCTAATTCAAGTAATAACCTCACGTTGTTAATCAGGGACGACGTCATTGCTGAACCGTGTGAGTCCTTTATCTGTACTCTTCAAGGAGGTGCTGTGGATCGAGTCCGTGGTGTTGAACCAAATCGAGTGACAGTTAGGATTTGTGATGATGACGGTGAGCACAAATGAGTATGTACAGTACATATTGTATGAATTGACTATCATTAACATTTATTATTCTCTTTCCTAAAGAGCTGATTGTTCGTTGGGCTACGGATGTCTACATATTTGATGAAAATCAAGTAGCAGCAACTGTACAGCTTGTTACAGATTCAATATTTGAGATGGTCAACGTCAGCATCCAGGGGTTTCCCAGACAGATCCCCGATGGCAATCCCAACCGCATTGGCAGTCTTGTTGTGCCTGGACCACCAGGTGAGGTCAAACTGCCTTCATTGTGTACTTTCACAGACACTTAATCAATCTGTTCATTCCAGGTGTACACTCATTGAGTTGCTACCCCTATTTCCTTTTATTTAAGGATTCTTCTTTGATGCCTCCATTGAGAGAGCATTTGTAACAGTTCCTACTACGTTATTTGGTGAAAGAATTTTTGGCAATGCTCAAGTGACACGTAAGATTTTCAGAATTGACCTCATGAAGGAAGTCAAACTGATATGTTGTTTGCACCTTTCCATGCAGAGTCTGGTCGCAGTGATGTCGAGAACACAATCAATGACTTTTTGTTCACACCAAACAGCAATTCCTCTTTTGAGAACTTTACCATTGTGGATGATGATGTGCTGGAGTATAATGAGATCTTTATGGCAGAATTTAATTTTGGCCCTGAGATTGCAAATAACTGGAATGCCAGAAAAGGAAACCCCAGTGTTGCCTTCATACAGATCAGGGATAATGACAGTAAGTTTTGCAGTGATAGCTCAAACTTCTGAAGTATACTTACTTTTTGGGGCGCCAAAGGCGCCCCTATATTGTTTTCAGATTTAGGTTTTTGTATGGCTTCATGTTCGTATATATATATATATATATCTGTCACAAAATGGCGTCGCTCGGTTACCTTGAATATACCAAGCTTTTACTCGCTTTGTCTTCGTTTGCGCACCCATTTGATCATATGAGAAGTATTCAAGAACATTACTTTATAATACTAAGCCATCGGCAATCCTGCGCAGGACGTTTTCGAGAAGAAGCAGCCTGGAAAAAGAAGAGGTCCGGTAACAAAATGGCCGCCCGGAGGCTTCTGTTCACCTGGTTAGAAATCGTCTTTGTTATCATTTCTTACTTTACCAAACAAACGAAAGTTGTTCACGAATAGTTTCAAGAAGACTAATGTTGCTTAGAAGCTTAAATAAATCTTACTTGCGGGTTACAGCTCCAAATGCTATCGAGGCCGAACGCCCATTTTATGAACGTTCTCGCATTGTTCTGCACGTAATACGAAGACTGGCTAGCTAGCTGGATTAGGTATCAGAGTGCATGACGCTGTGTACGTGCAGGGCTCTATCCTGTGCAAAGCATCCAAACACTTATAATTAGCTAATTAATGCACCTTCCCATGCAATTGCCAACTTTCCAATGAGTGTGGATGTTTAATCACAGCTGTCTTGGTTTGTCTAAAACCCTGATGCATTCATGCAAACCTTTGTGTGGTGCATCCTGGGGCCATTCTAGGATTTAGAGTGATGCTATATGGCATGACAAATGTTGGCACTATTACTAGCAAGTAGTTTGAGTTTGGGGCGCCCCATTGGCGCCCCACGAGTTTTTAACTCGAAATACTTGTTAGCTAAATGTACTATTGCTGTTCAGCTGCACTGAATACCGTAATATACTGTACATGGAAGAATAAAGTTACCATCTACAGGCTTACTTACACGTTTAGGGTAAGACGTACTTGCTGTACTTACTCCAGTGAGTACACCCGTACGTAACCATACCTATACATAGGCCCATACGTAAGAAGTTGTACGTAGCACCTAAAGGTCCTGATCCCAGATACATTTTTCAGGCAAAGAGGAAACAATGACTGTGAGTGCAACAACATTCCCACAGTCCTCCTCTGGCCAGTACATGTGCCTATGGTCATCTCTCGAAAGATACACATGCAACGAAACATTACAGTTCTTGTCTTGACTGAAGAACTAACAGCCACTTCTTTGAGTAAGTAACAGCTGCTTCTTTGACTGGCTATACGCTCACTTTCTCCTCCTGTGTTGTTTGAATTGCCAGCCAGAGACTCATTCTTTTCGAGCAGAAGAAGGGCTCAAAAAGACCGTTAACGTGCAAGACAACATCTTAATATCAAACCAGGACATTGCACCTTCTCAACCTCGCTCCCAGTAGAAAATTGTAATGTAATATACAGGCAGTTAGTGCTTCTTTCTGGTAGACTTGTAAGTACGTATTTTATTTAACCCATTAATAGTGGTCCTGTACATTATGTATGAGTATTTGCTACCAATGGGGATATTTGTCATTCTATTAATCTTCTTACTCCTTTAGATGTTTCGGTGAACTTCAATGAGAATAGTTACACTGTTGCTGAAAGTGATGGCCAAGTCAGTGTCTCCCTACGCATTGACGGACGGTTCTTTGTTCCTGTGTGGGCTATTGTTGATATCAGTGAAGGGACAGCTACTGGTGGGTTGTGCATGTCATTGGGTATGAACATTTATGAGCATAGGCTGCTCACAAAGCTCTTAGCTGCTCTTCATGCTGTGCTCTGTGCTGTATGTGCTTACTAGTACTATATTACTATATTATCACTGTATAGCAATCTCAAACATGCACTCGTGTACTATTTTCTTCCAATGTGATGCTTGACTGCAGACCCTGAAGACTACTCCAGTACAGGACGCTACAATGTGACCTTTCGTCAAACCGTATTCACTGATGGAGATGTTCCTGCCAATACTGCATTGTCTTCTCCCATTCTCATTAGCATAAAGAATGATAGCATTTTTGAGGGTGTGGAGTACTTTCAGGCACGTATTGTGGAAACATCAGACGAATTCAGAGTAAGGATTGGTCAGGACACTGTCAATATCACCATCACAGACAGTGAGTCATGCATCATCTTGATCTTGTTGAAGAGGCTTGTCCGGCTGGGTTGCATCCTTCAGGGTTCTCTTGCGGAAATCACCAACCAAAGATTTTCTTCGAAATACCAGATGTTTCGGCAGCTTGCTGCCGAAATGTCCGGTATTTCAAAGAAAATTCTTTGGTTGGTTTCGCAAAAGAGAACCCTGAGTGAGTCATGCATGTTTGGCATGCGTGTGAACTACTATATTTCTGCTACAATGGTGTGTTGAAAGTTTTTAATGCTATTTCAATGCTGAGAATAATCACCGTCAGTGACCCTAGTTTAAAAGCACATTTTGTCAGTGTTGATAGCACTTGAGTGGCTTTAATTGAATTTATGTACTATATTGAAAATGGTCCTTTGCGACTGGTGTACATTTGTGCATTGCCACGTTAATGACTATTCGTTACCATGGATCACACAGTTTCTGTTTACTTTGCCATGCCTCACATGCAAAGAGCATGTAATGAAAGAAACTCTGCTTGAAGGGGTGACGATAGACAATGTGATAAGATTTGCTAGCAACGTAATGACTAACTTGCCAGGACAGAGAGCTATAATATTATACATTCTAGCATGTGATAGGTCTATTCACTCTTAGAAAGCTATTTCATAGTGCATAAATGTCTGCACTATATCCAGTGAGTTGTATACTTCTTCACTTCTTCTGTCCTACGTACGTATGAGATCCCCCCACAGCAAGGCTGAATGCATTCAATGTACATACGTATGTATGCTCTAGTATTACTCAGCTTGCATTGAATTGCAAGACGGAAATGGCAGCACACACATGGATTGTGGCTTACTTTGTTTTGGTACCCTCTGATGGACATTTGTCCAAGTTGTGGAGTGCTGTAATAAAGCTATTAACAGGCTCACCTTCCTCCAGCTAGTGCTGGTTAAACTTCACCCGCTTGAATATAGGGTTGCACTTCTTGACGAAGTACCCTTCAACCTCTGCCTGACAATGTCGTACTTCCTTTTCTGAGCTTCCATCAGCTTCATGGAAGTCAGGATGTCTTCAGCTTCGTCACCCATTGCGTAGATGAGGGTGTTGATCTGGCTGGTCTCTTCCTTCACAGTTAGACCCAATGCCTGCCGAAATCCATCGAATCGGCGGCTCTATTTCGGCCACTCCTCGGGCTGGCTAAAGTTGAACTTTTCCGGAGGGGCAATCTGGTACGTTACCATTGTCCATGCGGCTGGTGTTCGATCTCTGAACAGTCGTTTTCAATCTCCACGTTAATTATGGCGTGTAGTGTTGTCTGATTTCACGATTCTTCTTAGAATCCCACTTATGACACCATGCAGCGTTCATGCTTGATGCGATTCACTTCGACTGTGTGCAGCTTCAATCACAGCCCAGACAAGACAGGTACACGAGGCATACACATGCGCACTATTAGATCATAGCATTAGATCATGCATAGTAGTCTAAACAAGTCTAAGCCTACTAGTATAGAGACAGATAGCTATAATACTAGTGAATGCAAAGCATTGTTGGGAACCTGAGGAAGCACCATTCTTTTCAATTTGCGCGCACACGTACGAAACCGCTGCAGGACGGCCTGTCTGTCATCTGTATGCTCTGCAGCTAGTCTTGTTTCGTATGTAACCGTTGCCTGTCTCTCGTATGCAGTTTCACTGGCCACTCTGCTTCTGCTGCAAGCACGCATCCTAAGTTGTGCAGCCTCTCGTTCTTCTTGCTCACGTGACTGATCCTGTCGCGCTCTCTCCGCACGCAAAGCCTTTCTGCTCCCAGTTTTACTGTTTCTGAGGCACGCCAGTCCCTTTCGAGCTCACACGCAGGCGTTCCTCTTTGGCAGTTGGATCCATAACTGTACGAGAAGTGACCAAAGCAGAGGACTGAGCATTTAGTGACATATGAAGTGTGTATTGTTCGTCTAGTATATACGTATATATATATATACGGTACTTCTCAGAAAAAAGTTAGCGTACAACGGACGTTCTTTCAATTACGTACGGATATAGTACGCATATGCGAACGGGCGTTTCTTGATTATGCAACGGGTACACGCACGGGTATGTACTGAGTAAACATGGATCGCGCTAACGTGAGCAAATTGGCCACAGAGGACGTGCTAACTGCTTGTGCATTTTTCCTAAGATGATATATCTGCGTAAGGCGGTGCTACTCGACGATTTCGCTATCTATATCATCCCTGTTTCTTCGTAACGACGGATAAACTTGCATACGCTAATTTTCGTCGTTGCGTACCCTTCTTCTGCCAAGCAGCGGGTGATCTGTACGAAGCTCTTCCCCAATCGGCGGTAAAACAGAATTCTCTGCTTTACATAATCTGAGTAGACCATCTTCAACTGCCGCGGGCACACTCTCGAGCAGCCGACAACAAACAGCGAGAAGGGAAGACGCAAGCCAACAACACTCGGAGAGGACGCACTGAAGCCAATCACACTCGGAATAAGCGATGAAGCACAAGCCTGGCACCTTTACTGGCAACGACGAAGGCGTGAAATTCTTCGCAATTTACGGCGTACCCGTGCTATGGCGTACAAGTGAAAACGTACGCATCCGCGCACATGCGTTCGGTGTAAAACGTACGGGCGTACTACGGGTAAACGGACGGGCGTGCGAACGAGCGTAGTACGCTAACTTTTTTCTAAGAAGTACCGTATATATATAATTATACAGACGCGCTCGCTGTACTTCTCGTACATGTGGGGCTCGCTCAGGCTCGCCACAATTGTACATTCTTGCATGTGATAGGGCTATTCACTCTTACAAGGCTATTTCATAGTACATAAATGTCTGCACTATATCCAGCAAGTTGTCTGCTTCTTCACTTCTTCTGTCCTATGTACGTATGAGATCCCCCCACAGCTATAGGCTGAATGCATTCTATGTACATACGCATGTATGCTCTAGTATTACTCACCTTGCATTGACTTGCTAAACAGAAATGGAATCACACACAAGGATTGTAGCTTACCTGTTTTGGTACGTACCTTATGACAATTCTTTCACACTTGTGCTTGCACATGTCCTTTTAGATGTCACAGTGCGATATGAAAAGGAGCTGTACAGTGTTGATGAGGAGGCTGGATCTGTCACTCTGGCTCTTGTGCTGGAAGGAGAAGCTTCAGTCCCTGTGACAGTGTCTGTGAGGACATTGGACCTGCAGAATAGTAGTTATGGGGATGCTGCCACTGGTGAGCTAATGCAGTTTGCATCCAGCTGAATATTTTAGAAGGTTGGCTGTTAACTATGTGTATGGAAAAGACAAAGAATACAAATTCATGCTCATTGGCATGCAGTCACATCTGTAGTTCGAATAGGCAGGATAAAGGCCGGGAGTAAGGTTAGTTTAATTGTTGGACTTTAGATTACATTGCTTGACACAGCCAAGCACATAATCCACGAAACAGCTTCAGCTGCCATTTTCCCACCAAATGCTTCATGAATAGAATGGCCACTGTTAGCTGTTATTGGTCATTTGTATCATCAAGTGTTATTCAGTCTGGAGATAACTCCTCTAATCTCATTGTAGATGTTTGATAGGGTTATTAGGTAGGTATTTCTGTTTGGACACTTACACATGGTACGGTATATTCGATAAAAACGGAAACGTATTACGCCCGTACGCACGCACCGTACTACGCCCGTACGCACGCACTGTGCTACGCCCGTACGCACGCACCGTACTACGCCCGTACGCACGCACTGTGCTACGCCCGTACTACACCCGTGCGCCACTACGTATATCAAAGGCCTGCGCTCGTACGCTCCTGCATCCAGCAAGAGCGAGATCAAAGACGGACTACGTACCTGTTCTGCATTCCTGCTGAACGATTTCTCACGTAAGCGACTCTCTGAAGGTGTGATGAACTGCGCTATCATAATAGCCGTACTAACGTACGTACTGCGCCCGTAGCCGTACCTACGCCCGTACTTCGTCGGCCATCTACGCCTGTACCTTTAGAATGCTACGCCCGTATCCATAAAGAGGTACGCCCGTAGGCGTAAATTAGTACGCCCGTACCCGTACTCGTACTACGCCCGTAGAACGTTTCCGTTTTTATCGAATATACCGTAAGTGATAGTCACCCAGGACACATTAGACTAACTCTACCTCACAAATGACTTGCACTTCCCCTCTGCAACTATGTAGCTAGCATATTCTCAAACTATCATTTTTAAATTGACCTACATACATACACTGTAGTGATGACCTACACATGTATGTATACCAGGTTGAGCAAGAGAGAATGTTCATGAGTACATAATTTTCTGTAATTTATGGTTATTACCTTTGGTTCTTCTTTTCAGTAGCATATGCAGTTGAACTAAATACGTATGTGCCTTTGACATGGGATTGATGCCAGCCTATTTTATCCATTTACACATTTCCTTCTACAATTTAGCATCAGATGACTATATCCCAAAGGACCCTTTTGATATCACCTTTGAGCTCGGGAGCAGACGGGTACTCTTCAATGTGACTATTGTTGACGATGGCTTACCAGAGAACTCTGAGTTCTTCAATGCTGACATTGTCAGTGCTGGACCAGCAGGGGTCATCATTGGAGAGCCAAGACAACCAGTTATTGAGATTCTGGACAATTTTGATGGTAAGTGACAAAAGCATCTTAACGCTGTCAGTGAGTGTTATGCAAGCCGAGACAAGACAGGTACATACACACATGCACTCCAGGGTTCTCCCCAGAAATTTTTCAAGTCAAAGTGGGAGACCGGCGCGCAGCGGCGGTGGCAGTCGAAGTGTTACCAACATCCCTTTATATGAAGTGTGAATTCCTAAAATTTGCTAAAGACAAAAAGATGATACTAGGTAATTATAATTGAACGTGCATAATATTATAGGAGCAAATAAATGGAGAGCTCCATCCGAGGATTTCACATCTACAAGGAGGTATGGACGCCTTTCATTGGAGAAAGGCTTGGTTGCGCTGGCGAAAGAAGCAACAGAGAAGATCCGTTCGCAGTTGCAGTGAAGAGAGGCACTGAAGCGGTCGGCCATATACCGTGCACGAACTCGTGCGTCTGTACTCTGTTCCTGCAGCAGCGTGGGTCCATCCTGTGAATTTACACGGATCAGCAATCTGAGCGTAGACGTATCGCGATTTAAGTTTCGGCGCATGACATCATCGATTGGCTGTAGCTGTTTACGTGTCCATTTACAGTGACGTTCAAATGTTCGCGGACAAAATATTCGCGGATAGCTGCTGATCCGTGAAAACCATTAAACATAAAAATTAAAGCGCATACGGTATTACTCACCTTGCATTGAAGTGCAAAACAGAAACAGAAATGGCAGCACTCACAACGAATGTGGCTTACTTTGTTCTGGTACCCTCTAATAGACATTTGGCCAAGTTGTGGAGTGCCTTGTTCCACTCGGCCAATTGTTGAGTCATTCCTGCCCTCTGGTTTGTACTGCCATAGCAGTGACTGACTTATTTGGCATTGTCATGCCTAGAGCATTTTGCAGTCTCTCTCATACCTATTCAAAGCTTTGCAGGCAAGCTTAGGATTGAAATTTTTAGTGAGACAGTGAGTGCGTTCATGCTCGACAATAGCTTAGCACAGGCAGAGGATTGTGCATGGGCTTTAAACAGTGAGCACCACTATGGGTATTCCCAAGGGTCATTCAATCAATGATTCGTTGCCTGAGAAAATCCCATCAAAGTGTGTACTTTAAGCTGTAACAGCTAGTCATTGGTCCTAGAGTGCAAGCATAAAGGTGTATTTGAAACAGATTTTGACATTTGGTCAACTTCCTCGTGCAAACGAGTCTCAAACTCGACCTGAGTCTCAAACTGTTAATATGTAGATTGTACATGTAGATTGTTAGTATGGTACACACATTGTTGCTACATAGTCATGTCATATTCACAAGCTCAAGTAATTCTGTACAAAGTAACAAGGAAAGTTTTTTTAGTTTATACGTACGTATGTAATAACTTTGAACTGTTTACAATAGTAACAGACTAATCACTTTTGCTTCTAGTGTATGTGTATATTTGTTTACAACTGTGTGCATTTGTCCCTGTAGGTGTGACAGTGCGATATGAAGAAGAATTGTACACTGTTGATGAGGAGGCTGGATACGTCACTCTGGCTCTTGTGCTGGAAAGAAATGTTTCAGTTCCTGTGACAGTGACTGTGAGGACGCTGGACCTGCTGAATAGCAGTATTGGGGATGCAGCCACTGGTGAGTTAACCCTATACAGGCGAACTTAAATTTCACACGGAAGCGTTCAGTTCCTAAGTTTATTCAAAATGGCAGTGTAACAAAAGCGCCTCGCCTAACAGCAGCAACTTACGGCACTTTCTTCAAGGAATACAGATGATGAGCGCCTCGATCGTTTGCACTGTAGGAAAGAAGACTTTGATGAACGTTTTGATGCAGATTGAGCCCATTGAACTCGTTCTTGGCAGAAGAAGAAGGTAAACATGTTATGCGTACGTTAACACATGTAGCGAGCTGGTATATACCAGAGAACACAGTTGATAGTGATGTGAAACAATGCTAGGAGATGTAATAGCTTTACAGCTAGCCTCTAACCAACTTGCCGCCTCTTCTCCAATTATATTTTTGTGAAGCTAGAAGCTTCGCAGCCTTGCACAACTTCTGGTTCAGCGCTTGATTGCACTTTGTGTGCGCACTAGGAAGAGACGAAATGCCAGTCAAAGGATAGCCACAGGACTACTGAACATGCTACAAACCACTCGATGCTAATGTCCTTTTGTAGCAGCCGCAAACACCATTAAAGTGTGCGTCGTCGTCCTTGACGCATATATGTGTCATTTGCATTTCCGAGCATGCACTGACGTGACGCATATATGCGTCATTGGTAATTAAAGGATTAACACAGTTTGCATCCTGGTGAATATTAGGGAGTTCGCCATTACATGTAATATATATATATATAACATATATTACATGTAACAGTTGTCTGCATGTACCACGAAAAAGCAGAGAATGCAAATTTCTGCAAGTTAGCTTGCAGTCTCATCTGATAGTTGGTGTTGGCAGAAGAAAGCGTAGGCTAAATATGTAAATATGGTTTTTAATGCTTGATGCACACAATCACACAACCTGTGAAACAATTACTGCTACCATTTTCCAAAAGGCTCCATGAGTATAATGGCCACTGCTAGCTTTTACTGGTCATTGTATCGTGTGTTATTCAGTCTGGAAATGGCGGTAACTCCTCACAATCTTGTCATCCAACAGCACTTCCAAGCACAGTGTCTTTGTTGAGTGCAATCCTCCCATTCATTACTTGTTCCCGAGATCTATTATGAGACTGCCTTTGTTCTTATTGCCTGAATGCCCAAACTATGATGACTGGCTGGGTTATATTTACGTCAGTATTACTGCTTGGACATTGACACATGACAAGTGGTAGTCACCCAGGACACATTAGGTTAACTCTATCTCACTGATGACTTGCACTTCCCCCACACACCTACGGTATGTGGCAGAAAAAAGTTAGTGTACTACGGGTGGGGTACGGGTACGGGCGTACTTGATCACGGCTACGTACGTACACATAAATGGCTACGTGCGTAGTCGATTATAGGTACGGATGTAGTACGGATACGTATCTACACGTAGGCGTAGTATACGCACCATACGTACCCTCGAGTACGCCCGCAGATATTTCGATTTACGAATTCCGAAGGGCATGGTGCGAGTCCAAGCCCTTTCTCGTCGTGCCTACGAATGTCTCGAGTGCGCGCCTTAATTCGTCGTATATGTGAGCGGATTTGCGAAAAAGGACCATTTGGGGCGCACTTCCGATTTTGAGTTAGGCATATGGCGTGAAAGTACATCTGATGAGCTTCCTTTTGCACTTTATTGCGCTGCGCTAGCTTGTTCCGTTGCCGAGATAGCGCAAAGCGTGGAATGGCAAGAAGTATGTTTTCGAGAAAACGGCCCAAAACATTTACTTCCGGTAAAAACCGTAAATTCCGCATATTGTCGTGTTACGAATGACATCATTGCAAGCATGGCGGACTCGGCGCAACACACCGTTAGTTTCACAGCCGTCTATCTAATGTGGACTTCACCCGAAACCTCATCGAACTACGGCGGATTCTTCTGGAAGGCCTCCCGAAGCCAGCGTGATGGCGCTGAACTGCGCTGTTAGCGCAAGCTATGTAAGCTTGCGCTATCAGCTTGTTGGTCGTCGGTAGTGCCATCTTCATCGCTGTCAGAATCTCTGCCTTCAACAGGTGAGGTGGAATAGTCAGCCATGACTTCCAGAAGGGCCTGCTGATCATCTCTACTGAAGTCCAACAGGGTATTGGCCGCTTTTTGTCACGTCTATAGCACTTGTAGACATCGTGAAAGGCTACAAGGGTTGCAGCTGTGGAAGCGCTCGAACTGAGAGACGGTACGACGAACGCGAAGGTTATACAACGAAGCAGAAGTGGGTTGCGGGCTTAGCCTGCAACTTCTTTCAGTACGATCATAGTCTAATGAATGATGTCATGAAGATTATGAATACACTTAAAAGGTAATGAATACACTTAACTTTGGGCTTTTCCCTGTGTTACACTTCCGGTATAGTCCGTAAACCAACAACGTGACCACCGCATTAAAAATGTTCGTTCCTCGCTTGAGACGCAGGAAAGGGCTACGGGTTTCAAACTTGGCCAGAAGGTAGGGGATACGTCAGAGGTTATAATGATGCAATAACCCGCATTTGCGTGAAATCTCGATTTTGCGTGAGTTTACCCCCGTACTAATACGTTTACATAGCCCCAAATGGTCCCTTTTCGCAAATCCGCTCACATATATCAACGCTGTTGAAGGTCGATGTGTCAGGATCGTGTATCATCGTCTTCCTTGATGCTATCGTACGTATTTCCCCTCCTTTAGAGAGTGGCTCAGCAGTTGAAGATGATGTACTCTGATTACGTGAAGCAAAGAATTCTCTTGTACCGGCGTCTGGGAAAGAGTTACGTCCAGATTTCTCGCTGCTTGTCCGAAGAAGGGTACACAACAACGAAAGTCAGGGTCTACAAATTCGTCAAGCGATACGAAGAGCGAGGGATAATCTCGCACTCACCATACGATATATCATATATAGTTCGGAGCCTCTATACGTATCTACCTACTTCTGTGGCAAATATACCTTGGTGCTTCGCGCCTCGTACGATAGAGAGTAAGTACGGATGTAGTACGGATACGGGCGTACAAATTTAAACCTACGGGCGTATATGCCAGCGGCTACAGACGTACTGATAAATATTCACGTGCCTACATACGGGCGTAGTACGCTAACTTTTTTCTGCCACGTACCGTATGTAGATATCATATTCTCAAATTATCATTTCAATTCACCTACATACACCTTAGTGATGACCTACACATGTACATATGTGTATGTACGTATACCAGGTTGAGCAAGAGAGAATGTTCATGAGCACTTATCTCAAATTCACGATTATTACCTTTGGTTCTTTTTTCAGTAGTATATGCAGTTGGACTAAATACATACATATGTTTATTCATGTAACTAACTCATTTATCCAATGTACGCATGTCCTTCTACCATTCAGCATCAGATGACTATATCCCAAGGGGCCCTTTTAATATCACCTTTCAGCCCGGGAGTAGACGGGAACTCTTCAATGTGACCATTGTTGATGATGGCATACCAGAGAGCTCCGAGTACTTCAATGCTGACATTGTCAGTGCTGGACCAGCAGGGGTCATCATTGGAGAGCCAAGACAACCACTAATTGAGATTCTGGACAGAGATGGCAAGTGACAAATGCACATACACAGCACAAGAGCATGTGTGAATGCTATATACGTATATAATGTTGATGAGAAGATGGTCACAGTCTGTCTATATAGCGTCAGATGAGAGGCTTCTTGCAATGATTTCTACCATTAGAGCTATCCTTTTCGGCTCAGGATGTGTGATACCGTATAGCCGGATGTTTGCGGTGATTATATTTTGCGATTTGTAGTAGAAAAAACAGAGTTTGCGGATTTAAATGTTTGCAGTTTACTGGACAAATCATTTCATACTTATAATATAATAATCCTCATTATGACAACAACAGACATTTTATCATGGTGTATACTCAATTGCTGTATACAAAGTACAAACACTACCTTGCTTGGCCTAGTTACACCATGTGCTCTACTGTCCATGCTTGAAGTGACAATCCAGAGTACTCCCAAGCAAAGAGGATGGCCATAGGGAGACTTGTTTCCTGTGGAATCTCCACACTGTTCTGGTGCCGATCATGTAACTCTGCCAAAGACTGCTTTTTCAGCAGAAGGGCAGTTGATTTTGGGACCATGAAATGACGCGAAGCTTTGGTTGGCTCGTGCTCGGCAGCATACCTTCCGATAAGAGCATGATTCTGCAGCCATTCAATGTATAGAAAAGATGGACAAAATCATTTTGTTTGGGGCTTGCGTGTGAACAAATCATGCCCTTTATGAGATAACAGCCTTGAAAGAGTAGACAGTAAGTTTGGCATCAGTGTATGGAGAATAGGATTGACCGAAGTAAACTTGAAGCAAAGTGATTCTGTGAACATGTACGATATGTGACAATATAACGTTATCGTTTTGTTTCGTTTCAGTTTTGTTTATACGGAAAGGTCGAATCGCTTAAACGGACGATCTGTTTCGTCAGTTTGTTTAACTGCCTTCTGGCTGAACGGAGGAGAAACGATTGCGTAGAAAGCAAACTATCGTGCTGTCTGCATATACGATTAGGTGCGCTGTATAAAAGGGTAGCTTTGGGGAGTATTCGTTGTGTCTGCCTTTCACAAGCAGCATAAGATGTACAGCAGGTACAAGAGACAACGAATTATCCTCTTTGTGCGAATTGGCTCGCATAGCCAGGTTAAATTGATCTGGCTATGCGAGCCTACGAATGGGGTACAAGCCGCCGACTATCTGCCGCATGTTACGAGAGGAGGGCTTGATAGCTACCTGAGTGGGAGTACGCAAGTTTCTACAGAAGCATAGGAAGACAAATAACATCAAGAGAAGACCCGGTTCAGGCCGACCAACGAAGATGACGACGGCTGTGAAAGCACTCGTTGAATGGCAGATCAGGGACAATGATGAAACGACCACGGTTCAGCTGCGCACTCTACTCCTACCCAATCGTCCTTGATCGTTTATTCAGCGCCAAATCGTTTTGAGGTCATTTTATTCAGCGATGAATTGTTCTAGAACCGTCTGTCTCTTTCTTCCTACAACAGAAAAGGTCGTTCCTTTTTAGGGGCTGCCTGCGGCAGCCCCTATATTGTTTTCATTTTGCGATATTGTTGTATGGCTTCATGTTACGGTAAGATATATAATTATATATCCTATATATAATGGAGCTAAGCCCGAGAATCCGTGTTTCGTATTCTTAGGAGCGTTTAGCGGTTTGCTACGCGAAAACGACGACCTTCCTTATGCAGCCTTCGGCCTACCTCCATTCGACTCAACCGTGATGCGAAAACAGCCACACCCGCCGCCGGTGCTGAGAAAATCGGGATAGAACCGTTGCGGCCGCCATGTTTTCCGGATAACGACGCCATCTTTGTCAGAGGTTGCCATGGCAGCGCGAGGTGGCGCGAAGTGGCAAATGCAAAGACGCAGACGCCAGCAGTCAACTATGCCCAAGAGACAGGGACCGCGCAACCCACAGGCAAAGCCCGCGAAACGCCCTTGCTTTGGGATGACTTTGCGATCTTCCACTACGGGCCGGTCTCCAAGTTCGCCTACAGCGGAGCCTGGACGTTCAGAGGATCATCTAGACAGCTGTCAGCAGCAATTGGCACGCGCTCAAGACTGACTCCCACCACCGAACCTTGCCTTAGCGCAAGCAGCAGCGCTCCCAAGACTGTTGCGCGAAGAGACTTCGTATGATGTTGCATACTTGCAGAGTAATTAAGGTCACTGATGGGTCATGCTATATTTCAAAACAAGACAGTACAGCAGAACTCTTCAGGCAAGCCTTACTTTTGATCATAGATGAAGTGACAATGGGCCATCGCCACATCTACGAAGCCATTGACAGAACTCTGCGTGACATCCGGGAGAATGACATCATGTTTGGCCAATTGACCGTCGTATTTGCAGGAGACTGGCGACAGATTCTCCCTGTCATGCACCATGGCTCGAGGGCAGACATTGTGGATGCATGTCTCAAGAAGTCATACATTTGGCAACATGTACGACCACTGGAAATGACTACTAATGTCAGGGCAGAGAAAGCAGGCAAAAGTATTCAGGGTTTTGCACAATTCCTATTGAGCGTTGGAGATGGCAAGCTTCCGATCAATCATGATGTGGGACCTATGAAAGTTGCCTTGCCAGTACATTTGCTTCTTAAGTCCAACAGTCTCGATGATTTGTGTCACTTTGTGTTTGAGCAGCTGGAGACAAACTATGACACTGCAAGTTGGCTTTGCTCCAGGGCCATTCTCTGTCCCACGAACGCTGATGTTGATGAGGTCAACAACTTAATGATAGAGCGCTTTCCCGGTGAAGCCACAGAATGCAAGAGTACTGATTCTGTTACAGACAATGAGCACCAGCATCCCATTGAATGTCTTAACAGCTTAACTCCAAATGGCCTTCCACCTCACCGGCTTCTCTTGAAGAAGCATGCCAGTGTTATGCTGCTGCGAAATTTAGACCCCTACAATGGCCATGTCAATGGTGCCCGATATGCCATCAGGGCATTACACAGGCATGTCATTGTAGCTGTTGGGGCTACTGGAACACATGCAGGGAAAGAGATCTACCTCCCACGAATCCCCTTTGTGCCAACAGTGAGCCACTATCCATTCCAGATGAAGTGGAAACAGTTTCCTGTGCATGCAGTTTTTGGAGTAACTTGCAACAAAAGTCAAGGCCAGACTTTCCATACAGTTGGTATTTACTTGCACAGGCCTCTATTTTCGCATGGCCAACTTTATGTTGCACTCAGTCGAGTAGGTGCACCACACCGTCTTAAAGTTCTAATTAGAAAGAAAACAAACCCATGACCATGGCATGCATTACACTGACAATTTATTTTACCCTGAAATTTTATGACAACCATTACAGTGCATGTCTTTTTTTCCTATTTTGGACTTGCAGGGTTATGTTGTTATTTGCCCTGTTTGAATAGTTCACTCCGTGTCAGTCTGCATGAAACACAGAAACTGGCTTTTGACCTGCTAACAACGTCAGATAAGCCACAGATGATGTACTGGGACCCACACAGCCGTTGTCAACGTTCTGACCCCCAAGCAGCCATGGTCGATGTGCTGGCATCGACACGCCGTCGCCGGGCAGCCTTCGCCGGCGCACCATAGCAGGGAAGCCCGCCAAAGGCGGGCTTTCCTGCTAGTATATATAGTACGTGAAGCTACGGTTGTATTGTTACACTGCAATTTATATAGCAAGTACAGGCGAAGTATTGCGAAAGAAACATTTATATAGGCGGCCATTTTCTTAGCGTTCGTGAAGGGGGACGGCACAAATAGGACTTTGAACGTCGCCCAGGTCGCCGTTGGTTGTGTTCTTGCTTAGGGCATTGTGTTCTACGGCGTAAAAGCTCAAGGTTACGCGAAATACTGCCTTAGGCGAAGGACAAGAGCGACGCTGAACTCGGTGAGCGCACAATATTGTTTCGTCGTCTTCGCTGTGGCTTGTAGACTAGTGGTCTTCATCATGCTGCCGAGGATGATTGACAGGAGCAACGACAAGCTTTGCGAAGACCGTGAATCGTCTACGCTAAGGTTATCCAGCTGTCTCTAGCGCAGGAATACATGGCACACACTGGAATCGTCTTCAGCACTGGCGTGCAGAGTTGCACTCGAATGAATGGCCTTCTGACAGGACAAAAACATGGTACTGCAAATTTATGATTCTGTGACCCGTGTTTTTCTCGTGTGTTTGCACTTTCTGTTGGTGTAGCTATTAAAGTGTGTTAACGTTCAAATAGACATGTTTTAATTGTGTGCAGTGTGCCTCCTGTGCAAATCTACATGTGTCAATGCTGGTACTGTGTGCTTGTATGCATGTTTGATTGCGTGCACTAATAAACTGACATAACGTGGTCCTGGTGCACAACTACCCCAACCAGCAATTGAGAGCTAGAGCAAGTAGTTCGAGTTGGGGCGGCAGCCCCACGAGTTTTTTAACTCGAAATACTTGTTCGTTTCTTTTCGTAAAAACGAAACGATAACGTTATATTGGCACATACCGTATGTGCAGAGCATGGCGAATTCCGCAGGAGTTGAAGAATCCAGTAGTTCAAACTGTTCATGTCAAAAGATGTACTTGTACTAAATATACAAAGACCTCAAGGAAGTATGACAAGTGACTGTGAGACTGTGATGACTGCTCAGTTGGCCTTCGACAATGCTACTTTCATGAAGTGTCTGTCATCGTCTACACAGTTCACTTAGAAACCAGTGGGACTAACGTCTGAGGGATGAGTTAATTTGATGTAGTGTATAGTACAGGCATTGTCAACATTTACAGCGATTTCTTCTCATTTTTGCTTGCACTTCATTTGCTTTTCATGCTCTGTAAACCATTGTCAAGCGTATGTACTTTCACACAATTTCTTCAAAACCTAAATATAGAAAACAATTTAGACCCACTCTAGCATCACATCAATAGAATGCAGATTGGGATAGATTTTTCATCTAATGTTGGTTATATTCAGTTCTGTTGTTCAGAAGTTAGGTTGGTCTTTGTCTAGTGCACTGGTCATGATTTACCTCATCCTTGTTCATTGCAGAGGCAGTGGCAATCTCCCTGAACAGAACGGCTTACAGTATTGTTGAGAATGAGCAACTGGTCACAGTGACTTTGACACTGAATGATACCTATCGTGAAGACATTGTAGTCAATGTGACAGTGGGTGAACTGCTAGGTGGGTGTACAAGAGGGCTGTACTGTGCTAACAGTGGTGGGAAGTGAAGCAGGTGTCATTGTTAGCAGGTGTACTGGTACTTAATATCCATATCTGCTTTCTCCTTGCATGCAGCTGTTCCAGAACTTGAGAGGGCACAAGGTATTGGGGTGTGATTAGACCTACCAATTGTGACAGAATTTGCGAAAAGGGACCACTTCGGGGCAAAGTAAACATATCGATACGGGCGTAAAAACGCGCAAACTCGACATTTCACGCAAGTGCAGATTATTGCATCATTAGAACCCATGGTGTATTCCCTACCTTCGAGCCAAGTTTGAAACCCATAGTCTATTCCTGTGCCTCAAACGAGGACCGGACAGTTTCACCATCGCGGTCACGTTCTTGGTGTACGGACTAGACCGGAAATGTAACACGGAGATATACAGAAACGTATACGGAGATATAGGGGACGCCCCGACGTTAAATATATTCATTGCGCTTTGATCACACACACTTGTAAAGTAGCGGCCGCGGGCTAGGCCCGCCAACCTTCTGCTTCGTCGTAACGTTCGCAACCGTCGTACCGTCTCTCAATACGAACGCTTCGGCAGCTGCAGCCCTTGTAGCCTTTCACTATGTCTACGCGCGCTATAGACGCGGCAAAAGCGGCCAATACTTTGCTGGAATTTAGCGGAGACGATCAGCAGGCCCTTCTGGAGGTCATGACAGACTACTTTACCTCACCTGACGAACGCAGAGACTCTGACAGTGACGAGGACGCGTACGACGTTACCGACGACGGGCAAGCACAGTTGCAAGGTAGGACAAGAATAAATACAAAACATGATAACATTATGATGACAATGCACACTATTAAAAGTCAAACTTCCGCATACTGTGTAGAACTAATTGGCGAACCAGAAGGTGCTGACGTTACTGCTAGCTGTGAGGAGACAGATGTGAGTAGTGAAGACGACGAAGTGGTAGACATGGAGACACGTGTCAGGGAGGCTACACATCTCTTGCAAACCAACAATGATAGCATTATCACCATTGGACTCCCCACTGATGCTCTGGAGCATGAAGCTGTCTCTCAGTTCATGACATCTGGGTGTGGGTGCACAAAAGCCAAGGGAAAGCCATGTTGTGAACACTTCTCTCAGGAGTATGTGACATCCATGAGACAGTCATGTGCCGAGCTCACCCACACTGAACTAGACATGACTATCATGGGGCAAATTGCAGCCTGCTCCAACATGAGCTCAAGGGTATCCTCTGGAATGCTGTCCACTGGAAGAGGCCGTCACAAGGAGGCAGATCGGGAGAAGGGGTACACTGCCTTCACGCACCAAGGCAAGCCAATATGCCAGAAAACATTCCTATTTCTTCATGGCATTGGAATGAAGCGCCTGAAAAATCTTGCAGCAAGCTTCAAGTGTACCGGACTTCAGCCACGCACTCATGGCAACACCAGCAGACTCCCCCACAATGCTCTCTCCTTCTCGTCTACACAATTCTTTGTGCGCTTCATGTTCAATTATGCCGAACAGCATGCTTTACTTTTGCCCGGAAGAGTTCCTGAATACCGCCGTTCTGACCTTCAACTTCTTCCATCTAGCGTATCCAAGCGAGCCATCTGGAGAACATACAACAGTGCAGCTGAAGCAGATGGTACCATCCATCCTGTGGCCTACAGCACATTTTGCTATCTGTGGAGGAAGCTGATACCATCCATAATTGTTATGAAACCTCGATCCGACCTTTGCTGGCAATGTCAACAAAACAGCACAGCCATCATGAAGGTAGCCAACCAACCTGAAGCTGACAAGTCAGAAGCGTACAAGACCGCACTGGAGCACCTTAACATTGTGAAGACGGAAAGGAAGCATTACAAGACCATCTGCGACGAATGCAAACACAGTGTGCGTACTCACTTTGCCACCAATGACATCTTTACTCCACCACCACCCTGCTCACAATCTTCCTGCAACACCAGGGATGTGAAGGTCCACTACTCATTTGACTATGCACAGCAGGTGCACTATCCCTCTGATCCACTTCAGCCTGGCCCCATCTACTTCCTGACGCCGAGGAAGTGCACAGTGTTTGGTGTAGCCTGCGAAGCTCTGCCTCGCCAGATCAATTTTTGACAGACGAGGCAGGAGATTGTGGCAAAGGCGCCAACGCTGTGATCAGTCGGCTCGACTATTTCTTTTTGCATCACGGTTTTGGGGAGAGGGACGTGTACCTGCACGCAGACAACTGCACCGGCCAAAACAAAAATAACTGCATGATGCAGTACCTGTTATGGCGCACGATCACAAACAGGCACACTAACATAACACTCTCATTTCTTCCTGTTGGCCACACAAAATTTGCCCCAGATTGGTGCTTTGGGCTATTCAAACGGAGCTACAGAAGAACGAAAGTGGGAAGTCTGCTTGCAATAGCCCAAGTTGTCAACTCGTCAGCTGACTGCAACTATTCTCAGCTAGTCGTGCGCGAAGATGGAAGCACCATTGTTCCCCATTATAACTGGACAGACTTCTTTGCCCCCCGGCTGAAGAAGATAAGTGGCATAAAGAAGTTTCACCACTTCCGCGTGTCATCATTGTCACCAGGGCTTGTCTTTGCCAAGCAATGGAGCGACTCACCAGAAGTCACATTCCAGCTGTTGAAGGAGCCATGGACACCAGCTGTAGATGAGTTGCCAGCAGTTGTACCACCACGTGGGCTAAGCACAGAACGGCAGTGGTACTTGTATGAGTCCATTCGCCAGTTTTGCCCAGACAATGACAAGGACACCGTTTGCCCACTCCCTTCTGTCCCAAAACCTTGTGCCAGCAGGGAGGGCACACCAATTTTTGAGCCAGATGACCCAGCTTCTCCATCACCTAAACGGCGCAAGCGGACATGTGGGATATGTAATCAAAAAGGTCATAACCGTCGATCATGTCCTGGTATTTAACCTACATCAACTCTAAAACTTTTCAGTCATCTTTGTACACACACACACGCACGCACGCATGGTGGAATAAACCAAGCACACTCATAGTTCCTTGACAGCTCACCGATTGCCACATCACTGCATAGATTCCTCTCTTCATAGCTTTCTGACTGGAGCGCGTCAAGGCTTTGTCTGTAGTAATAGCAGACTGCACCTACAGGCGATCAAATCGCTGCTTGTGACAGGATCCCACTTCAGCATGCCGATTATGTGGGCTTGGCCATCCACAAGAATTCGATGTACGTTGAGTTTGGCTACGCGTAGCGAAGGTTGAGTCCGCCTTGCTTACACACTTGCGAAATGAACACGTACGTGTGTTGCGCGCACTTGTTCCGCCATCTTTATTTTGTGATGACATCATTCGTAACACGGCAGAATGCGGAATTCACCGGAAGTAATGTTTAAACGCCGTTTTCTTGAAAACTAAATATTCGTAGTTCCACACTTTGAGCGAGCGTATCTCGGAAACTGAACCAGCTAGCGAAGCGCAGTAAAGTGCAACAGGAAGATCATCAAGAGTACTTTCAGACCATATGCAAAACCCAAAATCGAGATTTGCCCCCAAGTGGTCCCTTTTCGCAAATACTGTCACAATTAGTGCTTAGTGGCCTTGCATATTTCATATCTTGCTTCCATCAAATTCTCCTCACAGCTGGTGTCGATTTCTCTACTGCTGGATTCCCCAGACAAGTGACCATCCCTGCTGGTCAGACCACTGTCCAGTTCAACATTTCAGTAATAGATGAGCTCATTGTGGAGAGAGACGAACACTTCCAAGTCTACTTTACTTATTCTGGCAGCCAGCCAGGAGTAGAAGTGAACGAAGACTTTGATGGAGCACGCATCACCATCAGGAATGATGATGGTTAGTGCAGGTTGGGATGACATCGTCAGTACATAGGTGCTAGAGGCCAGTACCACATTCAGTATATGTGTGCACATACAAGTATAAGTGTCTTGGTGTGCTGTGCTCTTGTACAAATAAGGGCACATACATGCATCCAAGTCAGGCTTTTGTTTGCTGGCAAGCAGTCTGGTGTGTTGTGGCTGTCGTCCCTCTAGAGGTCTCTGTACTCACTTTTGGCCGTAAAGGGTTGAACCTACGTACGTATTTTGATGTACGTATTATTCTAAACTATGTACATTAGCATATAATTTCATGGATGTGGTGGTGCACCATGTATTCCTTTTGTATGCTAAGCACACAGTTGGCAAGCTTCAGATACAGTACATGATTTGCCTATCACATCATTGTTGAAAGTCCTTGGAGAATGCACGAACTCCACAGTGCCATTACACAATTGGCACATTCTGGAGTATGGAGGCATGCTTAGGTGTCCTTTCTGAGCTATAAATATTCATGGTTTTAATTTTGCATACTGAAGAAAGCCCATGCTCTTGTATATGTTTGGGCGATGCACCTTCAGTCTTGTAGTAGAGTTGTTATTCCACCCATCTGGCAAACTGTATTTCTTCGACTAGTATATTAATGTGTATCGTGTGTCATTGTTAGTAGTATACTGCGTACAGTACATAAACAGTACATTACAATTTGATACAGACTTCATGTGATCACTCCTCGTGCGATTACTTCCACTCGCAGCCTTGATAGTCAGGTTTCAGAACGACAGCTACTCTGTTCGTGAGGATGCCGGTAGCCTCTTGTACAGAGTGATTGCAAACGGTACTGCCTCCTTTGGCTACAACGTAACGATAACAGGAGCAGATGGATCTGCTACATGTGAGTAGATTGGGTATGCAGATATTCATGTAGAGCGAACAGTACCTATTTCTAGCAGCAGCTTACTGTAGAACTGTACCCTGTGTGTTCCCCTACCACCTAAAAAGCTACTCCTTATTTTTCATATCAGGTGGCTCGGACTATCATGAGCCAGTTGATGACAGCTCTGGAACTGATCCTCCAGTGATGAGCTGCAGCTACTTTCTGACAATTACCATCCCTGCTGGTAGTAGTGCTGGTGATGGTGTGGTGGCAATTATCAATGATGCCATTTATGAAGGACCCGAGAACTTTTTCCTTAATCTCAGTGTTGCACAAACTTTCCAGGACTATGGGATAAATGAGGGGTCTCCATTGAGAGCTACAGTGGAGATTGAAGATGAAGATGGTGAGAATGAATGCTTTGCTATTTGCTTGAGTTTGCTGTTATCTGCCCTACAGGTAACAATTTTTTCACCCTATTCTACATCTGACAGTTTGTGTTTTTGGTACAATTTTGTGTGATATTCTACATCTGTGACAGTCTTTGACTATTTTTATTAGAGCTTGAACGACTAGTGTATTTAATCCATTAGCTGTGAACAGACTATGTTGTCAACTACAATTTCTGAAAAGTAATTATTTGCTTGTTTAGTCTAGTCAGGACCTCCCCTTACTTCTCAAACAGTGGTCTAGTCAACGCAGTATGACACACTAGCTCCTATCCACAGAATGTGCAGCACAATTGACGCTTAGCTTTTCCTTAGCTTAAGCTAGAACGTGTTCAATTAGTCCTGTGGAATTTTAGTCCACTAGTCAAGTTCAGGACGACACCTACGTACACCTTCATAGTTGGTTTGTTTCTTAAATCTATCAATGCGCCCATCCATAGACAGCAATTAAAGGTAATATGGAGGGACACCAATAGCATGAAACACTGATGTACTACGTAGAGGGAAAGGGCAAGGAAGAAGCAGTGGACACGTACTAGTTTTACCACACTCAGGTGTGGTGTAATTAATCTATATCATGTAGCTAATCTTTTGCAGCCGTTTTTCCAGCGTTTATAAAAGAGTCCTTCTGCAGCGTGTCACTTGGTGCTTGCTTCTCTACAAATGCTGAGCGTTCTATGATTGACTTTGAGTGTTGACGGCGAAGTACACTTTAAGCTGTGGATGACAGAGTACCACTACATGACTTCTTCGGTGATGGAGCACCCACCTTCCAACTTCGAGCGTCTGCTGCAGTCGACCAAGCTGATCAGACGGGTACAGTGACAGACTGCTCGCCTTCCAGCGACACATACGAGCTGCTACACGCACCACTACAGCTTACCCAGCGGAGAGCGAGAAGATCGCGCTGTATTCCTCCTTATCTTTGGAGATCGACTACGAGTCATTGACAGCGGAGCACACTTGCAGGCTATAGATGTCAGGTTTCTTTTATGCTGTTGAAGAATCTTTGTTAGGTGATGATAAGTATACATCACTACTGGTGATATAGCATATACTAGCACCAGTTCCGGTCAGGTGCGTGTCAGGCATGCCTGCTGCGCTAGGCTGCACTGCACATTGCAAATACAAAGAGTAACTAGACCACTTGTGCGCAAGGCCTAAGAAATTTTACTCCTATGACATCGCATCCAGCTGCAGCTGCAGCCATTCAGTGTATAGAAAAGGTGGGAGGAAAATCACCTTCCATTTGTTTGGGAATTGCATGTGCATGAATCATGCCCTTTATTAAGGCTGCAAGATAATAGCCGTGAAAGGGTAGACAGTTGGTTTGGCGACAATGTATGGAGAATAGAATTGACAGAAGTATGACTGACAACATAGCGATTCTGTGAGCATGTATGTGCACGGCACGGCAATATCTGCAGGAGTTGAAGAATCCAGTAGTTCAAACTGTTAATGTCCAAAGATGTACTTGTGCTCGTTTTAGCTTGCACTCTGTCCGCTTTTCATGCTCTGTACACCATTGTCAAGTGTATGTACTTTCACACAATTTCTTCAAAGCCTAAATATAGAAGACAATTTAGGCCCACTTGAGCATCTAGTCAATGAAATGCTGATCGGGATGGATATTTCATCTAATTTTGGTTGTATTCAGTACTATTGATCTGAAATTAGGCTGCACCTTGTCTATTGCCCTGCTCATGATCTACCTCATCCTTGTTCATTGCAGAGGTGGTGGCAATCTCCCTGAACGAAACAGCTTACAGCATTTTTGAGAATGAGCAGGTGGTCACAGTGACCTTGACACTGAATGATACCTACCATGAAGACATTGTAGTCAATGTGGCAGTGGGTGAACTGCTAGGTGGGTGCACAAAAGAGCTGTACTGTGCTAACAGGGGTGGGAAGTGAAGCTGTCACAAGTGTCATTGTTAGCAGGTGTACTGGTACTTAATCACCATTTCCATGTCTGCTTTCTCCCTGCAGGTATTCCAGACCTTGAGAGAGCACAAGGTAATGGGGAGCGTATAAACATGCCAGTTAGTGCCTAGTGGTCTTGTATATTTCATCTACTGCTTCCCATTCCCCTCACAGCTGGTGTTGATTTCTTCACTGCTGGATTCCCCAGACAAGTGACCATCCCTGCTGGTCAAACCAGTGTCCAGTTCAACATTCCAGTGATAGATGAGCTAATTGTGGAGAGAGACGAACAGTTCCAAGTCTCCTTTACTTATTCTGGTGGCCAGCCAGGAGTAGTAGTGAGACCAAGCTTTGATGAAGCACGCATCACCATCAGGAATGATGATGGTTAGTTCAGGTTGGGGTGTCATCGTCAGTAGGTGCTAGAGGCCAGTACCACATTCAGTATATGTGTGCACATACAAGTATAAGTGTCTTGGTGTGCGTGCTCTTGTACAAATAAGGGCGTGAGTGTATGTACATACATGCATCCAAGTCAGGCTTTTGTTTGCTGGCAAGCAGTCTGGTGTGTTGTGGCAGTCGTCCCTCTCTTCACTTTTGTCCATGAAGGGTCAGCCCTACATATTTTGATATATTATTCTAAACTACATTAGCGTATAATTTCATGGCTGTGTGGGCAAACCATGTATTCCTTTCGTATGCCAAACACAAAGTTTGTGAGCTTAATGTACATGATTCACCTGTCACTTCTCTCACAACAGTGTTGAACGACCTTTGAGAAAGCACAAACTATCCGTACATATAGCATATTGCACAACGCAATTGGCACATTCTGGAGTATGGACGCGTGCTTAGGTGTCCTTTCTCAGCAGTAATTGTTCATGAATTTAATTTTACATACTGAAGAAAGCCCATGTTCTTGTATATGTTTGAGCGATGCACTTTCTGTCTTGTAGTAGAGTTGTTATTCCACCCATCTGGCAAACTGTTATTTCTTTGACTAGTATATTAATGTGTATCGTGTGCCATTGTTAGTGTACTACGTACAGTACATAAGCAGTGCATTACAATAGTATGTGGAATGTTTGGTGCAATGGAAGTAAATTGTATTCACTGTTTTCTCACAATCGCACTGAGCATATTTGCAACTTCAAGCAAACATATCTCAGGAGCGGGAGGTGCTATTGAGCGCAACAAAGTGCAACCAAGAGAGCATTATCTGTGTTTTGTGTCAATACCACAATTTCGAAATTGATCTTGACTGCGAAGTGGGTCGTTTTCTCAAATCCACTCACATGCTAATGTGTATCCTGTGTCATTGTTAGTGTACTATGTACAGTACATAAACAGTGCATTACAATTTGGAACAGACTTCATGTGATCACTCCTCATGCGATCAATTCCACCCACAGCCTTAAGGGTCATGTTTCAGAACGACAGCTACTCTGTTCGTGAGGATGCCGGTAGCCTCTTGTACAGAGTGACTGCAACCAGTACTGCCTCCTTTGACTACCAGGTGGTGATAACAGGAGAAGATGGATCTGCTACATGTGAGTTGATTGGGTGTGCAGTTTATATTCATGTAGAGTATTTCTTGCATCAGCTTACTGTAAAACTGTACCACTTGTTCAAGATATATACGTAGGCTGAACATACGTACTTTGCCGTGGTTAATGTTATGTCTTATCGTCAGTTACATGTGTGTGCACAGGGAACATGGGAACACAGCTTAACTTTGCCTATTGTGCCTCACCTGGTTTGCAGTAGCATGCTGTATCGTGCACCTGCTGAATGCTACCACTCATTGTTTCATATCAGGTGGCTCGGACTATCATGAGCCAATTGATGACAGCTCTGGAACTGATCCTCCAGTGATGAGCTGCAGCTACTCTCTAACTATTACCATCCCTGCTGGTAGTAGTGCTGGTGATGGTGTGGTGGCAATTATCAATGATACCATTTATGAAGGACCAGAAAACTTTTTCCTTAATCTCAGTGTTGCACAAACTTTCCAGGACGATGGGATAAATGAAGGGTCTCCATTGAGAGCTACAGTGGAGATTGAAGATGATGATGGTGAGAATTTTGCTGTTATCTGCCCTACAGGTACCATAACAATGTTTTTCATGGTATTCTACATCTGTGACAGCTATTTGTATTTGAACGACTAGTGTAGTTCATCAATTAGTTGAGAACAGACTATGTTGTTGACTACAATAATTACCAAAAAGTAATTAGCTGCTAGTTCAGTCCGGTCAGGACCTTTCCTTACTTCTCAAACAGTGGTCCAGTAAACTCGGTATGACACAGTATGACATGCTAACTCCTATCCACAGAACTTGCAGCACAATTGACACTTAGTTTTTCCTTAATCCTTTAGTTCCGGAGTTCTAAATTCCCGCCGAATCCATTAATGCCACCAGAGATAAAATGGAGCCGCACGAGAACCAATATCGTTGCCTATGACACTTTATAGTCCTTTCTTACAGCCGAAACGGCTTCAGTAAGGATTTTCTAATGTATGTCGTGATCCAGGAGGATTTTTGGTAGCTCTTGTTATTCGCCGTTGTATAAATGCAAGGGAAGCAACGATGGAGACAGCTCGTTCAGTCAAGGAAGATTGGCGTGAAGTTAACGTAAGTGCGGGGTGCGAAGCTGAAGGTTAGTCTACGGCTGTCACCCCGTAGGATTGTAGGGTCGCTTTTAACTCTCGCCGCTTTGTATACACCCACGCGCACAAATGTGGACGGCTACTTTCATCAAGGAAGAAGGTGTCAGCATGGTACCTCTTAATGGTTCGCCATGCGGGTGACAAGAAGACCGGGTAGGTGAAAGCTCTCACATTGCTACAGGAGCGGACCCTGTAGCAGAAGTAGCTGCTCCAAGTTTGTAGTGCCAGAAAAACAACTCAAATTTCGCATGCTCCGTTATGACACCTAAATGTGTCCTTCGGCATTTAAAGGGCTAATAATATTATGACACAAATGTGTCAACCGGCGTTAAAGGGTTAACTAAAGCTAGAACCTTCAATTAGTAATGTTAGCCCATTAGTCGTCCCACATTGTAGCCCCATGAATCACAAGTTTAGCCTTGACTGAAAGGCACCACTGTCATGTGATCTTCTCAGGATTTTCATGCGAAATCTTTTTCTACAGAATAGTCAGCCCTCTGGAATGGACTGTATAGCCTCCATTAACCCTTTAATGCCGGTTGACACATTTATGTGTCATAATGTTATTAGTTAACCTAAACGAGATTTGCCGCACTTCGTTTGCCACGTTTGTTGAAGTTTCTTCGAAAGTCACGAGTGCACCACACCTGCAGTCACATGCATAGCCACGGAAATGTTGAAGAGTGTGCTCAAGCCACATTGGGTCATATGGCATGTACACAAGGGTAGACTTGTCTCACGTGCCACTCTGTATATTTCCTCTTCCTCATCTCATGTTTGCCAAAGAGTTGAGAGTCCTCTTTGATCCTGATGCATACCGTGTGCCTGAGGGAGAGAACGAGGTGCTTGTCCTTAAAACAGACAATGAGTTTGCAGTTCCTTTCACCATTGATGTCAGACTTGAGGATGGTACAGCTGTAGGTAAGTATGTGGAATGCATTTTACCTTGTACACTGCACAATACAGTGTAGCTAAAACACTCTCGTGCAGTGGGTAGGAGGTTCCAACCTCTCCGGTAATTCCACAGTGTGTTGGAGGGGTTTCTAGATGCACCATACGTGCCTATCTACCCCTGCAGCCCCAGGTGACTACGAAGACAGGTCCTATCAAGTTGTGTTCAATGTGACCACCCAGACGGGTACACTTGTTGTCCATACTGAGACAGACAACATTATTGAGAATGATGAGGACTTCACAGCCGTGTTGTCTGTTCCTGCTGGTCTCCCACGTGTGTTTGAGGGAACTCCATCAGAGGCCACTGTCACCATTCTAGACCAAACGACTGCTGAGGTGTACTTTGACCCTGCTACATACAATGTAACAGAGGGCCAGCCTGCTGACCTCATTCTGAGACTGACCAGAGATGTGGATCCTTCAGTGACCATTAATGTGATGGTGCAGACCATGGATGGATCGGCTAAAGGTGCGTACACTTGAAAATATCATCCAACTCAAACTTGCACTAAGACAAAAGCACATATATTGCGTTCCCCTCCCTTGCTCATTGTAGATGGTGCTGACTACAACGGTAGTCTGTACACTGCCACATTCAATGGTAGCAGCACTACTAGTGTGCCAGTACCAACACTGACCGATGATGTTCTTGAAGGACTGGAGTACTTCACAGGTGTTATCCAAGTGCCTTCTGAAACAGCCACCAACTACAGAGTCACAGCCGGCTCACCTGACACTGCAATGGTCAACATTATAGATGCTACCAGTGAGTTTAGCATTTGTGGTCAAATTACATACAATTTCTATATGTATATAGATAATGCACAGTTGTATATCAACGCAGGTATGACATGTTAAAACAGGTAGTACGGCCGAGTTGCGGTTAATGGGTATTCCGACGGAAATGTGTAGGTGGATCACGCACGCAGTGCGTGACCTACCTGTCCATAGCTGATCTGAGGTGCCAAAATCCTTGGGCGAGCCACACTAACGGCTTGCCATACGCACGGAGGTGGTATAAACTGCTGCAATGAGCTTCTATACCACCGAACGGCACCAGGTTCAAACTTCCCTTCAATTTCTATGGCACTGGCGGGTTACCGGAAGTCTGGATCACCTGACGCGCACGCGTGTGGTCATGTGATATCCAGCCGAGAACCCATGGTTGAGCAGTACTTCTTGACATGTCCTCACCGGGAATGTTATATGAACGCTATACGCTAGCTAGTGCCGTGGATCAGTTGTGGATAGACTGTAGTTTAAGCGTATTATAATGGGATTCTCGTGTTCTGCTTCTATCGCGATATGTCACAGTCAAGACGCTGGATGGCAAAGCCTGAAAACGCAAAAGTAAGCATATCACTTCAAGTAAGCATCAGCGCAAAATCCCATGATAAGTCGGTTTTGTGTCGCAGTATGGGCTGTCGATTGGCGTAACTCTGAAAACGATAGCATGCACACAGCTTTCCCGCGCAGCGGAAAACCGTTTCGCGTAGCCCTCAAATACGGCGGTCTCGTGAACAAAGGAACAATAATTCAAACGAAATATATACAGTGGTGAAAGGAAGATGCCTAAAAGCTTATTATCCTGCAAAGTGTTAGCCTCTCCTAGTTCCTACAGCAGAAAAAAATGGGTAAGAAAACATGTAAAATCTGGGCGTGACATGTTCAGCCACTTCTGGTTTTGACATGTCACACCTGCGAATGGCAGTAGCTTGTTCTGCTACTTGCTACATGAGGTGTGTTCCATCTGTATCTTGCAGTAGCTTGCTTTGCTAGCTGCTAAGTGCAGGTTCCATCTGCAATGCTGCTGCTTGCTCTTTCCTGATTGCATTGCTGCCATCTTTCTGTTCACCTCACTACTTGGTGCTCTTCCCTTGCTTGCAGTTGCTGGAGTGTTCTTTGACCCAGATGTGTACATGGTGAATGAGGGTGACAATGTAACTCTCATACTGAAGACCAACGTTACAGTGAACAAGAGATTTAGTGTTCTTGTCAACACCTATGATGAGTCTGCCAACAGTAAGTATTGCATTAACACTGCATTATGACATGCAATTTAGTTTGGACTGTATGGGCAAATCATCCTCTACTTCAATCACTACAGCTTCCTACGTATGCTATTCACCTTTTCCATTCTTATGTACCCCACCTTTCAGTTTCTAAAATCTGGAGAATGCATAAGCTTTGCATAAGCTAGAATACCCTATTAACTCACGACTGTCGCTTCATGTATTATGTAACCTTTTGTATGTACGTAGCTGGTGTTACTTGCCATTATGCACCATTGTATGCATTCAGAAACTTCTGTTGCCTGCATCTTCATCTCCCTAACAGTGACTAACGTGTATATGTGCTTACACTCTCCTTCTGTGTAGGTCCCGCTGACTACCAAGGTGGAGAGGGGCGTGCCATATTTGAGATAGGCAGTAACATGGCCACAGTGGTGTACAGCACAGTCAACGACAGCATCCGAGAGGGTATTGAGAGCTTCATTGCTAACCTGACGGTGCTTCCGGAAATGACAGCAATGGGGATTGTCCCTGGAATGCCAGACAGTGTTACAGTGAACATTATTGATGATGAAGGTTAATCTAAAACTAATTGCATGCACACAGCTGAGGATACATATGCAGATCAAATCTAACATACCCCATTCCCAATAGTACATTAGTTTGAATTCATTAATGAAGGGACACATTCATGCCACAAAAAGTGAACCCATTTACAGTGTATGTGTGTACGTGCGTGCATGCGTACGTGTCCACAGAATTCCACTACTCTTCTGATTCTTGCGGAATAGTCCATGTAGTCCTATCATGCCAGGTACATACATTTAACTGTCAATCATTACATTAGCTGTCTGATTTTACCTTTGCTACAATAATTATACATATGTGAGTTTGATGATAGTCTATTAGCAAGAGCAATAAATAATGTGTTAAATTGACGCGGGGGGTCACCTTATTTTCATAACTAATACTGAAACTTACAGCTCCTAAACAGAAGAGAGGAGTATACCGTGACTATTTGATTTAGAGGTTCTTAGCGTCCTCTAACTTATCCTTAATTCTGAAAACACAATGACGCAGTAGGGTGCACTAACGTTTGTGCAAATACGGAACCTATTTTTGTCATTTGCTGCACAGAGAATGCACATGCCTTGCCTCTTCCCGCATTCAATCCTTAGTCCTGTATGCTCTGCATGGTTCTATATACGTATGCTTTAGTCTTCAGCACGGCAAATAGACAAGAATGAATGAAGACAATGCCCAAAGTAGGAACTCAAACCACGTCTTGCAATGGACCGCCATCTTGGAAAGGCGAAATGGAAAATTAATACTTACAATGATGTGCATGCTTGTCACGAGTGTGCATGCAAACTTTGGAGCGAGTACAGCCAAAATTGAGAGAAGCAAACGTCCAAAATGTGAAGTACTGAATGAAGGCGATCTGGCACAGATACAAGGCATAGCGGTAATTAAATTCGTGCATAATTGTATTCATTCAACAGTTACATATTATTAACGGAAGGTATAATGGAAGGTGATACCGCCAACTTAACCCTTTATCGTGGAAAACTTGCTTGCGCAAATAGTTGTGTAATCATGGATAAGCCACTACAGTGGCCCGACCAGTGGTTGTGGACGATTCGAGTACTATATATAACAGATTTATTAAAAACCATACAGAGGTAGCACTTTAGTGAGTACTCATTGAATCTGCAGTAAGACAGTCATACAGTACGTTACAACAATGGTATAACCCATATAAACTCAGCGTACAAGACAGAGTAAACAGTGTTATGGGCCAGTTGTACAATGGTATACGATAGAATCCTAAGTATACGGAATAAAAATGTCTTCTGCGACGGCTTTTAGTGTCATAGAGTCGTAAGCCAGGAACTACACAAAGTGGAACTGGCTCGCTCGCGTTGTCTTGTGTGCAGAAGCACATCGTACACTTCCTGCTTACGCTTGAAGAGCAGCATCGGCAGTTGAGGACGCCTGGCAGCAGACCTGAGAACTGACGCTTGGCTGAAAGAGGTCTGCTGTCAATCAACAGTTGATTTTAGTACCTTTTTCACTTTCTAGAATAGATATGATGAGATTTTGGTGGGCTTTTGTGTGAAATTATTGACCTTCCGATTCAGCGAGCCACCACCAATCATAAATTGCCCAGTGCAGACAAACGTGAAGCAATTTTGTCTGAGTAAACTTATTGTGCTCAATAATAAGTATATCTAACAGAAAATGTAAGAATTACGCTATGGAAGTGTGCATTTGTTTGTAAATGTGCTCAAATAAATGAGCCACTATAGTGGCTTGTCCACCATAACGATTACACAATTGCTATGTCTATTCCACACCACGCTGTGGTCACGCGCGAGCCACTATAGTGGCTCATCCACGATAACGGGTTAAGAGTCCCATTTAGCCCTAACTTAAATTTCACTCTGTAGCACTCAGTTCCTAACTTAATTGAAATTGGATGCATAACCGAATTGTCAGACCAAATAGAAATCCCCTCGCTACGCTATCTTCACGTTGGAATGGAGATGATGAGCATCGAAAAGATTCGCGCTGTAGTAAAGGAGGAGGTTTGGATGTTTGCGAATGTAGCATTTTCAGACTCGCTCTTTGCCGAAGAAGAAGGAAAGATCGGGTAGCTACGTAGCCACATGCAGCAAGCTGGTATGCACCACAAAATACAGTTTGATACGAGGAGGTACTGATGTGAAACAATCATTGGAGATGTAACAGCTCTACGACTAGCCTCTAACCAATCGCCTCTAACCAATCGTCTCTTCTGCAATATTCTGTTGGCAGTACAAGACATTTGCAGCCTTGTGCAAAATTTGGTGCTTGATTTCTCTCCGGAAGTGTGGCCAGGAGAGACGGTTAAGCAGCAAAATTATAGATAAAGAACTACAAGGGATGCCGTAAAAAGCTCAGAGACATTGTCCTCTCGTAGCCACCAAAGGGTCTGTTAAAGTGTGCACTACCATCTTTAACGTGTATATGCATCATTGGGCCTTTTGCACACACAATAATTAGACGCATAGTTGCGTCAATGGGACTTGAAGGGTTAAGCACAGAAGGCGTTAAAGTGTACTTAGCTTTTGGTACAGTGTGTGCATGTTGTACCATCGTCTCTCTTTCCAACAGTGCTTGTCTGCATGCTTGTGCGCACTATGCATGAGGTGAGCGAGGACATGGGACCACTTGTGGCAATGGTGATGTGCAGTATTCCATCAGATGAGCCTTTCACTCTAATTGTGCAAACCAGTGATGACACAGCTGTAGGTGAGCAGATGAATCAAGGCTGCTAGTGTGCATGGTGGTTTGTGTGTGTATGCTTCATCAAGGTGTGAGTCCAATTTAATTGTAACTACGTATCTGAAGTACAGCCGTTTCAGACCTTCTAGTCCCGTTCATGAATTGCCCTCTGCAATCATTCACGTGATTATAGTATTGGAATAGCAAAGTCTCACATGCCATATACACCACTGGGATTCACATGAGACTCATCATTGCAATACTTACTGATAATCCATGTCTACCTCAATTTATGTGACCTCAGACGGAGAAGACTACACTGGGGGGGATTATTCAGTCTTCTTCCCAGCCGGATCTACCAAGGAAAGCTTCAGCATCCCCATTACAGATGATGATATCTTTGAGCTTGACGAGACCTTCTTCCTTACACTGGTGATCCCCCAACCAGCTCAGGACATCGGTGTCATGAGGGGTGTCCCATTCATTGCTACCGTCACCATTATTAATGATGAGCGTGAGTGTTCTGTAATACCGTTCCCACATGCCTACACACTCTAGTGCAACCAGTAATCATTTTTGCAGTCATTAACCCCGAGGCCCTCATGCTAGGTTATACATAATCTCTATGTAGTGAAAGGCACCTTTACCTTTGCCTCTTGGTTTTCTGCACAAGTCTACTGTGGTTCTCCTGCATGCAGTACTTGTGTGAATTGCAATAGCATTCTGTTTGAGCTGTGCTTAAGTATTAGCTACTGTATAGCCACAGTCCTGCGGTGACTTGTAGTTTCTTTAGGTCAACGATCAAAGAACTGATAAGTTGATATGCGTATATCCTAAACTACAAGTTTATATTTGTTTCCCCCAGGTGTAACGAGTATAAACCAGTTTGTAGATATGTCTCCTAACTAATTGAGGCAACACATGCTGCAGAACAATTCAGCAGCAAGGCAAATATAGTAAATGCTTAAGAGCGGTTATTGGTTGGTCCGGCAGCCCAGCACTCTATAGTAGTATAAGCCTACATTTTGCTCAAACTAATGCTAAACCTTTGGTATTGATTGGTAAAGTTAGATGTTTGAGCTGAAGATGTATTATTTTGCTGAGCAGGCTGCCAGACCATAGCCACTTTTGTATATGACATTTCCACACTTTGGGGCAATTTTGTTTCAGATTCTTAGCAGATAATGGTCCACATAGCTGTCTGCTCCCTTAGCGCCTCCACAAACAATGAATCCAATGAGCAATTGCTTTGTATTACATATTGGCAGCAGCATTCAACAGCAGTAGCAGGTCCAACAGGCACTGATCATGATTACTCTCCTGCTTGGTCCGCTCTTCTTCTCTTCTCTTCGTCCATCTACTGAATCTATTGATCTCACATTTTGGCCAGGCAACTCAGTAGTATCAAAACATGCCTTGTCTCGGTCGTTCCTGGACAGTATAAGTTTGGGCACTTCCGAGACGTGGCAACCTATTTGATGCCACAACAAAGCTGGACCACTGCAAAATTTGGCATAACAGGCTAACTATGGCTTCTGAAGTCATGAAGGCTTTAGCCTAAACATGTCAGGCAATGTTATCAAGTACCCCAGAGCAATTGCCAAGAAATACCTACGTATGTAGGTTGTATAAGAAATATACTTGACACTTTGCTCACTGAAGATTTATTCTCATTGATGGTCTCGGGTGAGATAGCTTCCAGGGCTGTATCTACCTGTACAAGCAGTGTGTTTAGTTGTATGTGCAAGTGGTGGAGTTACACTGTGGTGTATTATTTACACACGTCAACTGGCACCAAATGTGCACTGTGTCTGTCTTCATTGTAGCAACCGTGACCATTGACATTGAGAGGAGAGTTATTGATGTCATTGAGAACCAAACATTTGTTGAAGTGTGCCTTGTCAAGTCTGGACCATCGTCTCTACCCGTCATGGCTCTAGTGAATGCCGATGAGTTTACAGACAACGTCGGAAGTCCAGGTGGGCCTTTCAGTGTAGTGGTGATGACATTAATAGTAAGAATACATTGCTTACTGTATGACTGTCAGTGTTAAATGTTTTCCTTCATTCTCTTGCAGTTACCATTGATGCAACAAGTGAGCTTCTTGCAATTATTCCAGTTTTGTGATCCATCCATTGCTACTTAATCACATCCATTTACTTTCTCGTGTAATGCCTACTTGCAAATTGCTGCTTAGGTGAAGTCGACTTTGAGCCGGATGTTCCAGAGATTATACTGGCTCCCAGTGAGACCAGGAATTGTACTAATGTCACTATCATTGATGATAAAATAGTAGAGCGCATGGAGCCCTTTGAAGTTATCATCACTTTTCCACCTGGTCAGCCAGCACTGCAAATTGGGGAAATTGTGCCTAATGCAACACAAATTAATGGCACAATCAACATTATTGATGACGATGGTGAGCTCATGTGGAATAAGGTATATAAGAAGGAATAATTTGTGACTTTACACATTTGCAGTGCACTAAGTAAGTACTTTGAGAGGATGTTGCATTTGCAGGGCATTCAATGACATGAAAGTTATTAGACATTGCCCATTAGACTAGTATATAAGTTGCCACTTTTTCTTTTCCGTTGCTGTATGCCTGACGAAGCCCGTGATGGGCGAAACGTTGCATTGAAGTGACAATTAGAAGTGACGAGTCATTTGTTGGCGTGCTTGATCGTCCAAAATAATCATCCTACTATCAGGGCATTCAATGATAGAACGTGTGCTCGTATATGCTGCAATGTACGCCTGCACCAGTCCATGCCTGCCCATGCCCAAGTGCTGGTTAATGCTGTGGGCCTTGTGTGCACTCCTACTCTTTCTGTGCAGTCATTACTGTTGAGTTTGAACAGGCCATGTACATGGTGAATGAATCTGAAGGCATGGTAGATGTTACAGTGATTGCCTCCGGAAGAACTTCCTTTGAATACACTTTTACAGTAACCCCCATGGACCGCACAGCCACAAGTAAGTTTGACAGTGTTTTTATGCATGTGACTGTGTATTGAAGCTGTCACTTACAACACTCTGTGCCCCTTGTCTGTGCAGACAACTTTGACTACACCTATTCAACCGATACATATCCATTCGGACCTACTGATGAGAATGAACCTATCCCCTCACTTGTCATATCCATTCCCATCATTAATGATGGTGACAATGAGTTTGATGAAGACTTCAAACTGATCCTCGAGGTGTCTGCTGACGGTGAAGCAGCCAATGTCACTGAGGGACCAATCAGCATGACTGTAGTGCTCATTAAGGATGACGACGGTAAGACCAAGGCAATACAATATTACTAGGTAATATACAATATCAACTACTTGCAAAAATGGTACCACCGCTTTTATCTGCCAATACTACGTATGTATATGCTGTGATTAATTTCTATGTTAATGCTTATTGTTTAAAGACCGATAGTCGAAATATTAGCACAAACATTTGAAATGACGTTCCTGCACAGTTGAAGACTGAATGAAGTCAATTTATTGTCATTCTCATTCCCACTTGTACCCCGGGCCGGGCTTTGTCAAGGCAAGGAGTCAAAACAGGTTTAAAACTATCCTAAGCCACCTACAAATCCAAAATGCCCCAACCAGGATGTTTGAATTTGCCAAGATGTTAAGCTTAGGCCAGTGCCTGATAAGATACACCTAAAAAGTCCTTACTCGGCATAAGATCCTACTGCTGCAATATGTCACTTTCTGAAATAACTTGAAAGATGCATCAATGCCAATTCTGCCCTGAAAGGTGGCATTAGGCATTCTGCGGCCAATCCAGCCAATGCCAACAAGTTCATACTGCTTTGCCATACAGAATGCGTGCAGATCTACTTGCACAAAAGTGAATATCAGCAAACTAACTACACTGTCGATTGAGTTGCCATTTGTCTGTACTGTACAACTTTGTAATCTGGTTTGCACAACTGTGTGAAGTCTATGACACTTACGTACGTTTGTACTGTAATTCTAAGAGCTCTGTACAGTTGGTGGCTAAGTGTATTGGCATACAAATTGCACTGTAACATGCTCATCTTACTCTACCTTTTGATGTAAGATTTGTGGCGATTGTGCAATGTTTGCAACCATCAGACCTTAACAAAATATTGCCTATCATTTCTTAATAGATGTTAAATGAAGCCAATATGTTCATACTTCCAATTACGCACTTCACAGTGTTTCAGAGCAGTGCTTCAACATAAGCAAGAGCTGTGTAAGGGACCTGAAACGTGTCCACTCTTCTCCCCTGTGTGTGCAGATGTGACCGTCACGTTCAGTCCTCAGAACTACACTGTTACTGAAGGTGATCCAGCTCCACTGATGATCATCTTGGACAAACCTGCTGCAAAGGACATCACAGTTACTGTTGCTACCATGGACATCACAGCCACAGGTGGGCAAGCCAAATGTTCATGCAGTAAATGAGTTATATCTTTACTGGAACCCAATTGGCAGAATAGCCTACATTTTGTGAATTTTATGCATGTGCTCTGACTTCTTCTTCCTTCCTCCTCAGATACTGATGACTACATTGGTGGCTCCTTTGACGTGTCCATCCCAGCTGGATCAGTTAAGGTGACACTCAATGTGAGTACTCTGCAAGACAACATCGTGGAACTACCCGAGTACTTCAAGGCAACACTCAGCCTGCCTGGTGCACCAGAAGGATGCGTTGTTGGCACTCCAGATATGTCCTACATCACCATCATAGACGACACACGTATGTTGGGATTAGGAGATCATGCACCTCTTAAAAATGAGCTCTAAATTCACCTCAAATCATTTTCCACTGGACTGTCCATTCTGTTCTTGTGTGCAGCCATGATTCCAGTATGGTTCAATCCGGCAAACTACTCTGTGAAGGAAGGAGTAGATGGCAATGCTGTCATCACCTTGGAAGCTGGTGATCATAACTTTGACTTCACTGTCATTGTGAACTCGCAAGATGGAACTGCTTTTAGTGAGCTCTAGCTGTACTAATTGCTTCTTCACTATATCTGTCAACTGCACTATCTACACCTTATGGCACTATGCCATAGCATGTTTGCTTACGTAATTGGACACAATACGTACAGATATTGTGACTAGGGGTCGGCGGTATACCGGTATATAAGAGGTATCGCGGTATTGCATTGGTACCGTTCCAGTATATATTTGTATGTTCGTCATTATACTGTGAAATAACCATTTGGCCTCAGTAGCAGTTGGAGCTGGCAAGCAAGATCTGTACGATTTTTAACCAGATAGACAGAAGCCTCCGGGGCGGCTATTTTGTTTTGTTGATTGTTTCTGCACGGTCATAGAAGATCGTTACCAACGCTTCAAGAGTTGGTAGTGTGTGTAGTGTACAAACGAAAAGGCGCAAATGGAAGGAGCTCACAGACAAGGTAACTTATTTTATTGCTGAGGACTCTCTTCCTATATACACGTACGGTTGAGAAAATGTTATTTTCATCATTAAAAACTCTTATGAACTTTGCAGCATGTTATTGAGAGGAGCTTGCAAGTCAGCTACTCCAGAAGTAGATATGTAGTAATATTTGTTTCAAGAAATACCGTGGTACTATAGTTATCAATACCGCCCACCCCTACTTGTGACCGCTCAGAGCACAGCCATTCAGTCTCTTCTATTGCACTTTGTTTATTAGCATGCCAAAATCGTAATTTCATAGGCTCTGGAGGCAGGTATTGTGTGATAGCTATCCACAAAATAGGCAGCTACATGAATGGGATGTCAGCAATGATACTCAGTTTGTTGCAGTTGCTGTACCCTGGGAAATCATACAACAATGTTTGAGAGTGCTTTATTTAACCCTTTATCCACAAAAGACCAGTTTTGTTGACGCACTTCCTGGCTTCGAAGTTGCTTACGACGAAGACGCCATTTTGCGCACACTACGTGCTGGAGTTTCTGGTTGCGTTGCAATTCCAGTCATTGTCAGGCATTCCCAACATCATCTTTAGCATTTCCCCACTGTTGAAGCTTCAAATCAAGACGTTGGCCGGATTCTCCAGCATAAAATATCGCTTCCGCTGTGGACGCCATTTTCGTACTTCTTACGCAAAGGGTTTCACCTTTATGTACGATCCGCAACCTTTCTCAGTCCTTGGTGAGGCATTCCCAACCTTGTTTAAAAGATTTCACCCCTATCAAAGCTTCTCAATTCTTTCCAGCGCAAAAAAAACTTTGCGCACATAGTCACTCGCAAGGCCCGGTCAAATTAGAATGGAATATTTCGTCACTCCCGTCGTTCGCGCAATAATAGAAATTCACAGGTAGGGTTAAAAATTTTCTGCAGGGGGAAGGGGGCTGGATGCCATGATGTATGGCTTGATAAGCTTCCTGGGTGTGAATAAGTGCCCCCCTGTGCCACCCCACCCCCTCCTAAATAACCCTGTAATTTGAGTTATGCATATGTAGTCCATGTGCAGAACGTGTATTAGATAATCTGCAGTCATGCAGGGACTTTGAAAAGAGGCAGCTTATTCAATCATTACCCTTGCTCATTTTGAAAATTTGTACATCTTGTGTAAAATTTGAATGCATACATTGTATTGCATGGCTCATACCAATAGCACGATCATTATACTATGCATGGACATTGTTGTACACTCATCTGTTCCCTGACATCCCAACACACATACAGATGGCTCTGACTATACCGGTGGTCCTTTTGAAGTTACCTTCCCAGCTGGAGTGAATATGGTCAGCTTTGACGTGCCCATCCTTGATGACGCCATTGCTGAATGTGCTAAGCTGTTCAATCTTGACCTGGACATACCAGCGGCAGCTGCAGGTATGGGTGTCATCAGGGGGTCACCTGACACAGCAACCGTCCACATCATGGATGATGATGGTGAGTGAGCTCATTGCTTTGTGCGTGCTTATATTAATGTGATATGATCACACTGAACTCCTCTTCCTCATCCATGCATGCAGTTGAAGAACTCCGCCTTTCCATTGAAAATGCTGACTATATGGTAAAGGAGAATGTTGGATCTTTTGTGGCTGCTGTCATTGCCTCTGGACCAGCAGATTTTGAATACACAGTCACTGTTGAGACATCGGATGACACTGCTGTTGGTAAGCGAGGTAGAATTGTATATCCTGTGGAACTGTATAGGTATATGAAGCTTCTACCCATAATCACATGTGTACATACATGATGCGTACGTACGTACATAAATGCTTGCAGCCTCATACTCTTTATAATACACCAACATTTAGCATTTACCAACCTTTCCTTTTTTTCTCCAGATGGTGACGACTTTGTATCACAACAGTACACGCTAACTTTCCCAGCTGGTCAGACAAGAGCTGAATTCACTGTTGTCATCACAGATGATAACGTGATTGAAGCCATGGAATCTTTCCAACTGCTTCTGTCCATTCCTCAAAACCTCACTTCCAAGGGAGTACAGGTTGGACCCAACTCAGCAGCCACTGTTACTATCATGGACAACGATGGTGAGCTATATATAGTACTTCACAACGGTGTGCATTTTTGCTCCACATACATGTACTTTTATATTAGTGCTGACATTAGGGAGCTTCATGAGTCTCCATTGTTATGATATAAAAGTTTCATGTAATCTCCTCCTCCTTTCTGTTCTCCTCTGTAGTGCAAGTCAAGTTCAGTCAGTCTTCGGTGGCTACCACTGAAGAGGAAGGCCGGGTACTCGTCACTGTGGAGGCCATGGGTGACCTTAGCTCTGACTTCTCCATCATCGTCATGGCAATCAACGGAAGTGCAGTGGGTAAGTTGCTCAGACAAAGCATGGCGGTGCAGACACATGATTTGACTGTTGTTCGCAGTTGATCACCTAATCAACTGAATGCTAACTTTTGCTCAATGCTTTGTCCTTTCTCAGAGCCCTTTGACTTCACTGGGAATATGTGGCCAGTTGACTTCTTGGCTAATCAGGCTTCTGCTTCATTCGAGATTTCTATTGTACAAGACAACCTTCCTGAGACTCGTGAGGAGTTCTCTCTGAAGATTGTTATTGAGAATCCTTATGATGAACGTGTCACTGTTGGAGATCCAAGCGAGCTGACTGTTGTTATCACCGGTAGGTATGCAAAACCAACTTATGTATCTCTGTGCACTTGTCAATGCATATGTATGTATGTAAGCCTAAAACTAAATTGGGAACAACTGCCATTGACTATTATAAGTGGCAGGGAAGGTTCAAGAGAGGTCAGACTTGCAAAGTTTTGGCAGCAGTCGTGCATCATATGCGTCAGAACATTTTTTAAACTGTGGCGCCTGGGCAATAAATTTCTCCATAATATATGTATATGCATTTCTGCATAGGACAATGGTTTTCACCGTACAGTACAGGTTAAATTAAAAGTCGTATACGTTTCTACAGTGTGTACCTGTAGTGCATGACTGGTTACCTGTTCAGTAGCAAGCAAATGCGATAAAAATATGTGTTCCAAGGTTACCAAACTGTAATCGTCTGTCATTCACAGCAATTAAATTCTTTATTTTGAATGCCCCCGCCCCAATTCATTAGTTCTTTATGCATTATGTATTTGCATGATCTGATTGAGTCTTGAATTGCAGAAACGGTTTTAGGCAACTTAGATATATAGAGAGAGCTCCTTCTGCAGTTCTAGTGGTAACAGTTAAGGATGGTGAGTGCAAGCTGAAGCAAAGTGAACAGCTCAGTAAACTTTCCACGCTACTTGGTACACCATAGTCAAGGACATGGACATGGAAGCCCAACTAGTAGCTTCACTGCTCCTCCTGCTTCTCTGTGCTAGCTTGGGGAAAAGCTCAAAAGTTATTTTAGCACCATACTGGTGTAAAACCATGAGTGTACACATTATAGCACCAGCACACTGTTGGCTGTCTTAACACGGTGTTGCCTTTGATAATTGTTGCGGTCATCTACACATGCTCAACGTACTGGTTTATCTCTAGATTTGCTTCCGTCATTCACCATCACTCCTTACAGCAGTCAAGGATTACAAAGCCATACAGCAGAACAAAGCAATGTATTGCACAACTCATTAAATGGCTTCCAAGCACCAGTGGCAGGATTTGGGTAGTAGCCACTTCATTATAATTTGGCCTAGGTGGTGTTTTGAATTGAACAAAAGGAGTACAACAGTACTGGTTTCACATTTTGTTGAGCTGCACAGCTCACAATAGGGCATCAGGACTAAGAGGGGTGGCGCAAGTAAATGGGCCTAGGTTTCAATGCTTATGCTCATCACCATTGAGCTATTTGAATATTCTATGTTGTTATTTATGGTCTAATCATTTCAGTTGATATGTTACTTAACATAAATGCCAATTGGTACTTACTGTATGTTACGATACACTTTGTTTGTTACAGATCGTAAGAATGATACAGTACGAGGAGATCCTCTCTTCTCCATTCCACTGCCATCAAAGTACACTGATCACACAGAGTTACAATCTATTCAACTTTGCTTTGAGATACATGGAGAGGCGGGAAAGCACTACAATCTCATTTCAGATGCGTGTACATCTGTTTCAGCCCAATACAAGCAAGGAGAGAATGATGCCGGACTAAATGTAATCTCAAACATCGGTGTAAAGGCTCAAGAAAGCAGTGGTAGCTGTCACGAGATTGAGGTTGATCTTGTCGGGTGCAGTGCTCAACTTGATGGTACCTTGCTGAACACTTCTGTGACAGTAAATGGTATTTCAATAATGATTAGACGTCAGCGTGTCCGTGTGTCTGTGCCAAACTGTGCCAGTAGCACACGTCTCACCATGTGGATGATGTGCATGAGGCGAAACAACGAGGACATGCTGGAACTTGTTGTAGCCCGTGGTGATGGACTTGATCCAACGGCACATGGATTAATTGGTACGTATGGAACACCATCAGACACTACTCGCATTCTCAGCATATTTATAGAAATGGAATGAGTGCACACATTGAATTTCTGCGTAATTCTATTCTGCAGTTGCACTTTCAGTTTATTGCTCATGTGTTTGTATTAACTCCAATGTACCCATCACTTTTCCTTCAGGTCAATTCTGGAACATTCCCGTGACTATTACAAGCTACACTGGCCCATATGGCGATGGCACCGCGGTTGCATCAGACAGGATATACTCTGTCACTGTCGCCTACCCCAATGCTACTGAAAGGACGTTCATTGCTGACTATGGCAAGAAAGACTGGCTGGACGGCAGGCCTTGCCTGTATGCTGGCAACCACAATGGTGGGCCAATTGGAGAAGTCAAAGACTCTGGCAGTGTTATTCAGGGAAAATATAGCAATTATGAAGTGGCTGACCTATTTGCCACTAACTACACGTTCTCCAAGTTTAAGGCCAATTGCTAGATAATAGCAGTTTCTACATTGAACGGTGTTGATCCATAACTGAAGTAGCATCCCTCTCGTTTTCATAGCTTTATACGTAGTTTTGCACTAGCTCTAACTTTCTCGAAGTTTCTGCAGTTATATACATTACCACGCTGTATCAGGCATTATGACTGATATCTGTAATGTCATCTATATGCTACATTGACTGATGAAGGACAATATCACTGCTTTATTAAGTAAATACTCAGACACACTCCACGTAATAAATTGAATAATAAGAGGGAGACATAGCTAGGCCAGCATATGGACTGTATATGCTTAAATGCAGGGCTCTCCAAGGTTATCTTAGAAATTTGCCATGCATATATATTATATCAAATTATTAGTATCAAATTGATATGAAATCTGCAGGTAATCCCTGCCTATTGTTTATCTTTCGTATGTATGTACGTATTCCTTACTCCCATTAGCACCCATGTACATAGCATTACATGTATAGGTATATAGTATCATAGGATCTACGGTAGTATTCTGAATGATATTATATATAATACGCATACACTCCACACACATAATAATTATTAATTATGGTAATATTAATTATTTTATTATTGCATAATTTCCCACCAATGGCCGTTTCTTCTTTCCCCTGCTCCACCAATCAATGTGCATATTCCTCATATAGTACTTGCACAATCATGTTGTAATTGCTTCCAATGCAAAGAGCCCCAAACTACACCCCTCCATGCACTGAACCATAGATACTATAAATTGACTGGACTCTCACACGTGCACTAGCCCATGTATGGCCACCACTTCCAATTTGTATAGCCCAATTGCAACATAGGCTTTCCTGAATCCTTATATAAATATATGTATGGCTAGCTATAGGATTGAATCTCTGTTGTTATAATATATAGTAGTATATAATTATAATAATAGTTATTTGAATTATTATTATTCATTCCTAGCTTCCACTTTGCCCAATTCTCCCGCTCTCTTATATAATTACCCCCGGCCCATATCTTACTTCAGCCACTTCACCCTCCCGTTTTGTGACAGTGCTACCAAACTTTCTTCTCCCATCGTCATCTTGTGCCACAGCAATGATCTTCAATGCACTTAGCTCTTTTTGCTTTCCCATTGAATGTTACTATGGCCGGAAAATGTAATGTTTCGGCCAGCGACTGTGCATGCATCTCCGGCAAAAGACTTTCTTTCATAGTTGGAGTTCACCAAGTTTACCAAGCTTAAGCCTCATCACCGCCCTGCCCGCACTAGCATGCATATAAAGCTTAGAGCGTTCGAGGATCGCGCGGTAGTGCTGCGTGACATGGGCGGGGTAGAGGGATCATAAGTTGGCTTGCGCAGGCACACTTTTGGCCAACGCGCGCTGACACGTCTCCATCAAAGGGACATCGTTTCACAGTTGATCACCAGTGCCTAGCCACATCATTGCCCTACTCGAGATAGTGGAGGCGGTAGTGCTTCGTGGCATTTGGCCTGGTGAAGGGATCAAGGCCGACTGGATGACGTCTCAATAGAGTCATCGTTACCAAGCCTCCATCTAGTCTCGCGTATCCAGACGGCGGCGAAATCTGTCTGGCTACGCGAGACTAACATCGATAGAATGTTCGACAGTGAGTAGTGCTAACAACAGATACAGTCACCTTATCGCCACGTGAGTGACATGCTCGCACGTGACCAATTGCCACGGGAATGGGCGTCCGGTTACCGGACCAATAGCCACTGCGTTGAACGTAATTAGTGAGCAATAACCCCATCTCTATATATGTAGTTGTAGCAATGTCAAGATGCACACCCCCAGATTCCTTCCCTGGCTTCTGACTCTCCTGGCACTCAATTCGCTGTGCTACGGCGAATGACAAGCATGTTGACGTGCAGCAAACACGCATTCCAACTTTATTCACTCATCCAGCCCAGCAAATGCCACGTAGATGGTATCACCAGTGTGGAATTCTTGCTTTCGGAATGCCTGCCTGTGTTGTGTGTTTGCACTTGTGAGATATAGACGGTTAGCGCGGTGGCAGATCCGGGCAGCATAGCTTAAGTAGGGAATGCATGCAATGGTACTTGCATAGGCATTCTTCCATCGTTGTAGCTGTGACCGGGTGAGTTAATCAATACTCTGTAGTAACTGTGAGAACAAATCGTTATAACGTCTTCTTGTGGGCTAGTCACGACGTGTTGAACCAACAGTTACTTCGGACACCTTCGGTCGTATTTATGCCGCCTGAGTACGTAGCTACCTCCTTGATTCCTCTTCAGGTCGTAGCTAGCTGTAGCTACCGCGGTGCACGATGAGGGTAATGTTTGTGGTTGTGATGCTAACAGCGCTGGTCTCTCAAAGCACGGCTCAGCTACCCTGTAAGTTGTGAGGGCTGTGGTTTGTGTGTCGAATGGAGTTATTGTAGTTAATCCTTACGCTGAAAATGCTATATTATATTATACAGTACGTAGACAGATTATATCCGGTACACAGATGTAGGAAGTTATAAACAATGTATCACAATCTTCACATTAAGAAACATACCTTACTAGCAGTAAACCCAAACAAGCTATAGTATACGTGTATAAATATAATTATCACTAACATAGTTACTTCTCTTCTCTCCGCATCCCATTCGCAAAATGCAGTTGGCCCGGTCTTCCCTGTCAGCCAGTATGACACTGATGAAGGAGGCGAAGGGCAACAAGTGATTCGTTTGTCAGCTCCTATCCTGACTAGACCCCAAACTCCTACTTTCACTGGGAGCATTGAAGTGGACATAACTGCAGAAGACCTGCCAAGTGGCGACACTAGGCTAAATGCTCAATTTGGCAAGTTCAATCCATTCATTGTATGCCTAATTGAAAATATGCATGTGTAACTAGTGTATGTTTGATGTGTCAGTAAGTGTTGCAAGCAGGTGTGTACTTGTACAATACTATACAATTAATTGAGGGCAATTCCAATTACATTTATATTAAATATTAATTTTGTTTGAATATTGTTGAATGAATACTGAAATTTGATACTAATGTTCCATGGATCATATTACATGGAAACATGCTCAGGCACATGTACACATGCACATGCGCACATATTGATAAGTTTAAATATAAATTACTCAAATGCTATCTACACTGTACGTATACATACATGCAGGGAATGACTATCTCGTTGACACTCAGAACACATCCTCTAAGGTTTTCACTGTTGTTTTCCAGTCAAAGCAAGCCAATTCAACTGAACACGTGATACTTCTTTCTGATGATCAAATATTTGAGGGAAGAGAATATTTTCGCCTCAGAATTATTGGCATACGATTCATTGGGCAAGCATCCATTTTCTTCAGACCTCAAGATGGACTGACTAACATTTTTGCGGATGTAAGCATCGAAGACAATGACAGTACGTTCAGAACATTAGCTGCATTTCATTTGTCTATATTGGAATTGAAGAGGTCATTGCATGCCTTAAGGTTGCATGCACTTTCCCATTGCTTGCTATAGTTGTTTACATCAATTGGACAATATCAGAAGCCATCCAAGTGACTGAGGGACAAGGAGTGGAAGTTACATTGTCTGGTGAAGCAGTTGGAGTCTATGCCAACCCAATAGCGATTGGTGTTGTCTGTGCAGAGACTATTGCCACTGATGTAGAACCAGGTACTTCTGCTAGTATAGCATGTTTTGCTGGTTTGATAGCTATGACTGATTTGCATGCATGTATTTACTACCACATGTTACTCCTTTTCGTGTGTATATAGCTTTCCCTGGCACAGACTTCAACTTTGCAGCAGGAACCAAGCTTCATTTTGCAGAGGTCGAGACACTTCGAAGCTTCTCAAGTGATCTAGTTGAAATTCCAATCATTAATGACGACATTGCTGAACCATGCGAGTCCTTTATCTGTACTCTTCAAGGAGGTGCTGTGGATTCTGTCCAGGGCGTTGAACCAAATCGAGTAACAATTGAAATTTGTGACGATGACCGTGAGCAAAGGCAATATTATGCATGTGTTTATTAATGACCATTACATGTGGCCTTTCTTTTCTTCTTTCAGAGCTGATTGTCCGTTGGGCTACAGATGTTTATCAGTTTTCGGAAAGTCAAACAGGAGCAACTGTAGAGCTTCTTACAGACTCAAACTTTCAAGCATTCCAGGTCAACGTTCAAGGGTTTCCCAGACAGATTCCCAATGGACATCCGAACCGCATCCCATCTATTATTGAGCCTGGACCAAACTTTCCAGGTAATGAAGCTTGAATATATACTCAACATAGCCTATCATGTGACTACGAGTTTACTCTTCCACACTAGTCAACTGCTGCTGCTGCTGCTGCTAACTGCTGATGCTCATTAGTTGTGCTGTAATGATACTGCATGCTGCTGTATAATTATATGTCTCAGGGTTTGCCTTTGATGCTTCCATCGAGCAAGCCATTTCAGTGAACTTTGGACCAACGTTTTTTGGCAATGCTCAAGTGACACGTAAGATGTTTTGCAATGAATGCATGGATTACCCATACCAACATTCACTTGTCTTGTTTGCATTTCATTGCAGAATCCGGCCGCACTGATGTGGTAAACACATTCAATGACTTTACTTTCACACCAGCCAGCAAATCTGCATTTGAGAACTTTACCATTGTTGATGATGATGTGCTGGAGTTTGATGAGCTCTTTATTGCAGAGTTTAACTTTGGCCCTGAGATTGCAAACACCTGGAATGTCATAAAGGGAGAACCCAGCACTGCCTTCATCCTGATCAGAGATGATGACTGTGAGTTCTGAAAAATGATATTGACACGTACATATATACACACCAACAGTTCATTGATGTCATCAGTACTGGCATACTTATAATAATACTATATTATATTCATATAAAACATTAACGGCATACTAAATGTAGATTATACATTGTATACATTTTATATGTAAATAATATGCATAGACATATATACATATATGTATATTTTGTATATGGAATTATTATCAACTGTATCTGTATAGACAATGTATGCATTATACATTGATCCTCAGTTGTTGAGGTGAATTTTAACAAGGATAGTTACACTGTTGCTGAAAGTGATGGACAAATCAGTGTCTCCCTACGCATTGATGGAAAGTTCTTTGTTCCTGTTTGGGCTGTTGTCACAATCACTGATGGCACTGCTAAAGGTGGGTAATGCGAAACTTGTATTATCTGCTTTACAGTAAGTCATAAACATACATATTTGGCAACTGTCCAAACAAGTGGTCATTTGTAGCAGCTGTTTCTACAACAAGTTGCACAAATTATTGCCTGTTCCCTGCACATTAATATTGTGTGCTTGAATTGTATATAATATATAAAATAGTACAAAAAGACACAATCATGCAGTTTGCATAACAAACTTGTTAATTTATTAAATCAGATGGTGTCACTCGTAGCTAGAATATACTACAAACATTCACATAATAATATACCTATAGACACCTCATATAAATACACAGTACATATATAATCAGTATGCACAAGTGCACTCGTGCAATATGACCTACTGATCCGCTGTGATTACCTGTCTGCAGAACCTGAAGACTACTCCAGTGCGATACAGTACAATGTGACATTCCGTCAAACTGTTTTCACTGATGGAGATGAACCTGCCCCATTTGCGTTTTCCTCCCTTATTCTCATTAATATTGTGAATGATACCATTTTTGAAGGTCCCGAGTACTTTCAGGCACGCATTGTGGAGACATCTGATCTTGTTAGAGTAAGGATTGGTCAGGATACCGCCAATGTGACCATCACCGATGACGACAGTGAGTTAGCTATCATATGTATATGCAAAAGTAAATCTTATAGTTAGTTAAAATTGCAGTTTATCAGGGGATTTCATTCTTGATTTACGTAACACATATATAGGTCATTCAGCTTTAGTGACAAAATGGTTGAGATAGTCATTAATCTTCATTCTTCCAACTGACAACATTTTCATGCTTGATCAGGTTGTATCACACAGCAGAGCATCTTTGCTTCCCCACATGCACCGGTGTATATACACTAATGCTGCATGTACTCGCCTCCCATCCTATGTACGTATATTATACGTATGTACTCCATTGTGCACTCTTCAGATGTAACAGTACGATATGAAGAAGAGCAGTACACTGTTGCAGAGGAGGCTGGATACGTCACTCTGGCTCTTGTGCTGGATGGAGATGCAGTAATTCCTGTGACAGTGTCTGTCAACACACTGGACCTGCTGGATAGCAGTGTTGGGGATGCTGCCACTGGTGAGCTACAGTCACCCATGCACTGAGCTTCGCCCATGTACAGTGCAGCCTATACTGTACGTATGTTCATACTGTAACCAACCTACCAACCTGCATCCAGTCATGTTTTATATCATATATTGTAGTATGTGTATTCTGCGATAAAGTATTTTCACCTCAATACCCAGAAAGTATTATTCAGATGAATATCATTTCATTAAAACTCAGGCAGCCATTACAATGCAAATAGCCTCGCTAGTGAGTGTAAACTGTTCATATGTACGTAGCAGTAGACTGTATAAGGTATGAAGTAAACAGTAAATTATGTGTGAAGTGTGGGCTGTAATCAATGCTGGAATATAAAGTGGTTGGCTATGCATATTATTTCAGTGTTATTATAGTTATTACACTATATAATTATTATGGTATATATAACATTCGTATCTGCTCTTGAATATATATATAGCTGACAAAATGGTAAAATGAATGGTGAAACGTTGGAACAGCTGCGGTGTTGTTAGCCTTGCTATAGATTGCTTCCTAACTTATATACCCTTTAAACTGAGCTCCACTGTGTGGTTTGACATATACAAAAAGGGTCAAAGAGAGTCAGTTCGCCTCCTGCCAAGAACTTGCATTGTCAATGGATGCAGAACTACTACACTGTAGCCCAGTGTGAGGCTGAGATGATGTGTGGCAATAATCACTGGATATTACGCCAACCAGGCCAGGTCAATAAAAATAGATCCTTGGCCAGGGGGACCGAAGTCCTATATTGTGGCAAACATGCAATGATAGCCCCCCCCAGTCATCTAATATAAAGCGCCAGAGACAGTTGTTTTGGCCTTGTTGGGCCTCATCAGTGTGGCGTATACTGATGGAAATTGTTGGATGACTGGCTGCTTCTGTATCCACCCCAAGTAGAACACTTGTGGTTTCAACAGAAGCAGGTAGAGGCTAGCAGTCGTAAACATGACTGTGCGCTCTATGGCAGGATGGGGAATTGCTACACTGTAGCCCAGTGGGAGGCTATGGTGATGTGTGGCAAAGTGTGATTATTGCCACAAAATTTTCTCTCATACATTCAGCTTCAGAGGATTATATTTCAAGGGGCTCCTTTCAAATTACCTTCCCTCCTGGCAGTAGACGGCAACTCTACAATGTGACTATCATTGATGATTTCCTACCAGAGAACACCGAGTTCTTCAATGCTGATGTTAACCTAGCCATACCAGAAGCTGCCTTCATGATTACCATTGAAAGTCCCAAACAGCCTCTGATTGAAATCCTGAACTTAGAGGACAGTGAGTATAAAGTACAATAAATAGATGCTGCTTGCCTCATCCATTAACCATGCACAATTTGTGATACATTTCATAGAGGATGTGCAAATCTTCTTTGATCAGACAGCCTACAGCATTACTGAGAATCAGCAAGTGGTGACAGTGATTTTGAGGCTGAGTGATACCTACCGTGAAGATATTGTGGTCGATGTGGCAATCAGTGAACTACAAAGTGCGTACACAAGAGGACTCGCAGTGTGTATTGAAAGGGAGGGGATACATGAGTAGGCCTTGTTGCCCCTAGTGCAAGAATTCCACCAATGCTAATCTTATCTTCCTTATTCTGCAGGTGTCACAGAACTCTTTAAAGCACAAGGTTTGTGTTAGCAAAATAAAAAACATGCTTGTATAGTGCGTATTTGCAAGAAACCTGTGTGCTAGACATGCTGGCTGGAGGTCATGGTATCTCCTTCTTCCCATTCCCCTCACAGCTGATGTTGATTTCTTCACTGCTGGATTCCCCACACAAGTGACCATCCCTGCTGGTCAAACCACTGTCCGGTTCAACATTTCAGTAATGGATGAGCTCATTGTGGAGAGAGACGAACACTTCCAAGTCTCTTTTACTTATTCTGGTGGCCAGCCAGGAGTAGTAGTGAGACTAGACTTTGATGAAGCACGCATCACCATCAGGAATGATGACGGTTAGTTCAGACCTCTTTTACTTTGGTAAACAGTATGACTGTACGTATACGTGTCATATGACTGCTGACAAACTACTGGAATTAATTAAGGACCATGTAAGAACACAGCATAATTATAATTATATCTCGCAATGTCATAATACCACACCATTTTGTTTAGAGTGATTATGTGCATGGGCGCATCTACCAAAGTCACAGGAATGGTTCTACATTTCCTTACTGTAAATAATATTCTTCGACAGCCTTGATGGTCATGTTTCAGAACGACAGCTACTCTGTTCGTGAGGATGCCGGTAGCCTCTTGTACAGAGTGATTGCTACCGGTACTGCCTCCTTTGACTACCAGGTGGTAGTAACTGTGGAGGATGGATCCACTACATGTGAGCAGATGCATGATGTGTGCATGCATGTGAGGTTAATATTTCCTGTTGACTGCACTTCAGTATGAACAAATGCATCCACATATTTGGCAGCAGCAGCTGGCTCCAGAACTCAGCATTTAGTACAAACTAGTGTGCAGTATCCTTTCATCAGTAACAATTGTGTGCATGGAAGCATGTTGTCACATTGTTTGCTATATACCTAGCAACTCAACGTCAACTCAACATGAACTTTCTATTTTACATGCACGTTCTATACCTCCCATGTTTACAAAACAGGTGGCTTGGACTATCACGAGCCTATTGATGACAGCTCTGGATCAGACTCTCTGATTATGAGCTGCAGCTACTCTATAACTGTTAGCATCCCTGCTGGTGATGATGTTACAAATGGTGTAGTGACAATTGTTGATGACACCATTTATGAGGGAGAAGAGGAATTCTTCCTTGATCTCAGTGTTGCACCAACATTCCAGGAGGTTGGGATAAATGAGGGGTCTCCATTGAGAGCTACAGTGGAGATTGAAGATGATGATGGTGAGATTGCCTTGTACCATCACTGTCAATAATGTTCACAGTTGATGTGCCAGGTGAGTCGAGTGCCATTCAGTAGTCTGTGCATATTTCCTCTTCTCCGTGTTTGATAGAGTTGAGAGTGTTCTTTGACCCTGCTGTGTACTCTGTGCCTGAGGGAGAGAACCAGGTGCTTGTCCTTAGAACAGACAATGAGTTTGCAGTTCCTTTCACCATTGATGTCAGGCTTAGGGATGGTACAGCTGTAGGTAAGTATGTCGAATGCATTTAATCTTGTATACTGCTCATTATATACTGTACAGTGTATAGCTAAAACATACTTGTGCAGTGGGTAGGATTTTCCAACTCACCTGGTGTTATATACCATAGTCTAGCTAGCTAGACCGCCCCTAGAACAAATGCCAGTCCAGTGGTTGTTTCAGGGATGGTCTAGCTAACCAGACTAGTGTTACCCCGGTGTGTTGGAGGGGCTGCTAAATGCACCACGTGCCTATCTACCCCTGCAGCCTCAGGTGACTACGAAGACAGGTCCTATCACGTTGTGCTCAATGTTACCACCCAGACGGGTACACTTGTTGTCCATACTGAGACAGACAACATTATTGAGGATGATGAGGACTTCACAGCCGTGTTGTCTGTTCCTGTTGGTCTCCCACGTGTGTTTGAGGGAACTCCATCAGAGGCCACTGTCTCCATTCTAGACCGAACGACTGCTGAGGTGTACTTTGACCCTGCTACATACAATGTAGCAGAGGGCCAGCCTGCTGACCTCATTCTAGGACTGACCAGGGATGTGGATCCTTCAGTCACCACCACCGTGATGGTGCAGACAATTAATGAGTCGGCTACAGGTGTGTATATATTATACAAATGCAATGAGCATATTATTGAACATTTCTAATCCACACCTGTACGTACATAGGGAAACAATATAGTAATGTAGTGGATTCCTTTTGCATTCCTAATTGCAGATGGTCCTGACTACACTGGTGGTCTGTACAATGCCACATTCAGTGGTAGCAGCACTACTAGTGTGCGAGTGCCAACACTGCCTGATAATGTTCTTGAAGGACTGGAGTACTTCACAGGTGTTATCCAAGTGCCTCCTGAAACTACCACCAACTACCGAGTCACAGCCGGCTCACCTGACACTGCAATGGTCAACATTATAGATGCTACCAGTGAGTTCTAGCTGCAATTACAGCAGGTATCTACAAAGTGAACTGTCTTAATTAACATACAACCCATATCCCTAATGACTTTATTAGACCATTTTTCACTCACCTCACTACTTGGTCCTCTTCCTTTGCGTGCAGTTGCCGGGGTGTACTTTGACACAGATGTGTACATTGTGGAGGAGGGAAATATTACCACTGTGACTGTGAAGACAAATGTCACTGTCAGCAAGAGATTTATAGTACTTGTCAACACTCTTGATGACTCGGCCATCAGTATGTATTGCATTTGCATGCTTGCAGCTCTAGAGACTGCTATATAATGCATACCATTATCTCTATTTGTGTGAATATAGTACCATAGTGTGTGGTACTGTTTGCTGTATTCTCTTCCTGTGTAGGTCCTGCAGACTACCAAGGTGGAGAGAGGCGTGCCATTTTTGAGATAGGCAGTAACATGGCCACAGTGGAGTACAGCACTGTCAACGACAGCACCCGAGAGGGTATTGAGAGCTTCATTGCTGCACTGACAGTGCCTCCGGAATTGCAGGCAATGGGGATTGTCTCTGGAGTGCCAGACAGAGCTACAGTGAACATTACTGATGATGAAGGTTAGTAAAGCATGCAGTGGGTGCGAAGAGTACTCTGCATGGATCCATAATTCGCAGTACCCTGAATGTACCTATTACTGCTATGTAGTACATTTTCCTCCATAGCTATTTGCTAGCGAAAGCATTTCCAATAATTGAAGACAGCTACATGTATGCATGCCCTATGCACAAACTACACTCCTATCATACAGTACTATACATGCTATTCCTATTCCTATCATACAGTACTATACTATGCATACTATTCCTATTCCTATCATACAGTACTATCGACAACTTAGTTGGTCAATAGTTTTCTAGCTCAAATTACTGATTACTGTTTTAGGCTCCCTCACAATTATGCATATCAATAATGCTACCTATACTGAGCATTCATGTATGGCAGTGCAGAACACTATGGAGTAAGGCACTTTAGTCATCAAAGTCTTCTTCGGTTACACAAAGCTTTGCATGTTTAGCTGTTTAACTAACAACCGGCTATAATGGAGACATACTAATCAAATTCATTACTACTACATGATAGTTTAGTATATCATGGAGGTAACATGCATGACTGTCATGACTGACATCCTGTGAACCGTTGCATGAGCCTCTACCCTGCCATCATTATTGGACGTATATAATTGTGATATACGTATGTGTATGCACTTCCCTTCCACCAATGAAGCTCCATAGCATTACAACTATACTTTCAGAATGCACTATGATTTCAAACAGCTGTATGTGTGTATGTTTTAGCATCATCTCTCTTTCCAACAGTGCTTGTCTGCATGCTTGTGCGCACTATGCATGAGGTGAGGGAGGACATGGGACCACTTGTGGCAATGGTGATGTGCACTGTCCCATCAGAGGACCCTTTCACTCTAATTGTGCAAACCAGTGATGGCACAGCTGTAGGTGAGCAGATAGTGAGCTGAGTCACGGCTAGTGCATGTCTGCTGCTGGTTTGTGAATGTATGAATTATATAATTATAATGTACGTATAATTTATATGTACACATTTATGTGCTTGCATTTATCATCAGTTACTGTATTTTTAGCACAACTCAGATGAAAGTCATTTCATTGTCCATTTCTACTGCTTGCACATGGAAGCACCTCTAGCCCCTCATAGTAGCAAAGGTATAACATGCATGTGTCTTCCCATTCTGTTTGGATCATTTCTTCTCAGAGGGAGAAGGAGACTACATTGGGAGAGAATATCCAGTCGTATTCCCAGCCGGATCCACCAATGAAAACTTCAGCATTCCCATTACAAATGATGATATCTTTGAGCTTGACGAGGACTTCTTCCTTACACTGGTGATCCCCCAACCAGCTCAGGACATTGGTGTCATGAGGGGTATCCCATACATGGCTAACGTCAGCATTATAAATGATGAGCGTGAGTTTTCTCATTGTGTATTCTGTGTACCTTATGCATGCATTATGCCACCACCACATAATTATGTAGCAGTTGTATATAAATGCACATATCTGTGGTAGACAGCATCCAAGTGTACACGTTTCATTACTGTAGCACCTGTGACCATTGATATTGAGAGAAGAGTAGTGGATGTCTTTGAGAACCAACAGTTTGTTGAAGTGTGTCTGGTCAAGTCTGGGTATACCGCACGTCCTCTCATGGTTGTAGTTGAAACCAATGAGATTGTAGATGAATCCGGAAGTCCAAGTGAGCCTTTTTATTGCATACACATAAATTAAAAACGAAGAATAATGAGGATTTTTTGAAACATATTAAAATATTATAGTAGCTATTAAATTTTATAATTATTATATATTAATATTATATAATTGAATCATTACTGATCACTGTTGACACTTATGAATGTATGTTGCATTCCTTCCACTGCAGGAGGTGTAGCTGCAACAAGTGAGTTCCTGGGAAATGTATTATCTTCTGATGGCTTCATTTATAAAATTTGTTACGCAATGCAAAAGCACTTTATCCTTTGCGCTATGCCTACTAACGCTACTTGTTGTCATAGGTGATGAGGACTTTCAGTCTGAGCCAGATGACTCAGTTGTTGTCCTTTCTCCCAATGAGACCAGGAAGTGTGTCAATGTTACTATCATTGATGATGAAACAGTAGAGGAAGTGGAACCCTTTGAAGTTTCTATCACAATTCCATCTGGTCAACCAGCTATTGATACTGGTGAAATTGTGCCATCTTCAATGCAAATTTACGGAACAGTTAACATTATGGATGATGATGGTATGCCTGTGTGGAACAATATTATCCAACAATATTGATATTAGAGCTCATGTGCACTTAATATATGCTTCAATGTCTGTGCATGCAGCCATTACTGTTCACTTTGAGGAGGACATGTACATGGTGCAGGAATCTGATGGTGTGGTAGATATTACATTGGTTGCCTCTGGAAGAACTTCCTTTGAATACACTGTTACAGTAACACCCATGGACCTCACAGCCACAAGTAGGTTTGACAATGTTTTGTGACCGTGTATTGAAGCTGTCACTTACAACACTCCCAACCTCTTTTCTGTGCAGACAACAATGACTACACCTATCCAACCACTACATATTCGTTTGGACCTACTGATGAGAGTGACCCCATTCCCTCACTTGTCATATCCATTCCCATCATTGATGATGGTGACAATGAGTTTGATGAAGACTTCAAACTGACCCTCGAGGTGTCCGCTGAGGGTGAAGCAGCCAATGTCACTGAGGGACCAATCAGCATGACTGTAGTGCTCATTAAGGATGACGACGGTAAGACTAAGGCAATGCAATATTACTAGGTAATTGTGCAACCATTGCTATGTTACCACTATTTCTACCTTTGCCAATGGTATGTATATGCTGTGATTAATTGTTAACGATTGGATAACGATGGTAAGATTAAACATTTTACAGGTCAGTCATCATCAGTGGATTGAATTGGCTAAAATCATCATTGGCTAGTGGAGTCTGGTGATAGTTGCGCATGTCTGTACCTAGACATAAAGAATTCTTTGCAAATAACTCATTCACACGTGCACGTGTTCATTTATTGTGAAACTGAATCAGAGCATCCCTGTTATGTACGTGTCCACTGTTCTCCCCTGTGTGCAGATGTGACCGTCACCTTCAGTCCTCAGAACTACACTGTTACTGAAGGTGATCCAGCTCCACTGATGATCATCTTGGACAAACCCGCTGCAAAGGACATCACAGTTGCTGTTACTACCATGGACATCACCGCGGAAGGTTACACAATAGACAATAATTGTTCGCTGTGCACACATCTTTGACTATATACTCAGTGTCCATCTCATTGTTAATGGCTGCCAGACATCAAATGTTCTGAATGGTAGAGGCAAGCCTGCAAGTATAGTTGTTTATATTATTTATATTCATAACTTCAAGGCCCGTATATATGATGCTAGTGTCAATAAGTATCTTGATTCGTAGAATGATACAAGTTATTTCACGTAATATGCCAGGTGATTGTCTTGAATTGAATGCTATGATATCCAATACTTCTCCATGAATGCATCCCAACTGTTAGCTGCTGCTTTGTACCTCAGCTCCAGGTGACTACCTTGGTGACTCCTTCACTGTGCCTATCCCAGCTGGATCAATTAAGGTGACGCTCAATGTGAGCACTCTGCGAGACAACATTGTGGAACTACCCGAGTACTTCAAGGCAACACTCAGCCTGCCTGGAGCACCAGACGCAAGTGTTGTTGGCATTCCAGATATGTCCTACATCACCATCATAGATGACACACGTATGTTGGGATTAGGAGAGCAGGCCTCCTCTTAGAGTTGACATCCAAATGCATCTCAATAGCTATTTTGAGCACATTGCATTATAGCCCATATACGCGTACTGGACTTTGATTTCTCCTCTTGTGTTCAGCCATGATTCCAGTACAGTTCAACCCAGCTAATTACTCTGTGAAAGAAGGAGTGGACAGCAGTGCTGTCATCTTCTTGGAACTTCTTGGTGATCACTCTGGCTTTGACGTCACTATTATAGTGAACACGCAGGATGGAACGGCTATTGGTGAGTCCTGCCATCACTCATAATTATGTACATACATGCATTGCATGCTAGGATATGCAGTGCAGAATGCTGACCACGTAAAAGCAACAGCTTCATGAATCCACTCATCCAGCTTCACTCAGGTCAATCAGCCATGATGTCAATTGTTTTTAAACCATAAATTATAATTCTGGCATGAAAAATGCTTGTATGGTCCTTTGTTCCCTTTTTCGAATGCACAATTGCAAACAGATGGCTCTGACTATTCTGGTGGTCCTTTCGAAGTTACCTTCCCAGCTGGAGTGAATGTGGTCAGCTTCAACGTGCCTATCCTTGATGATGCCATTGCTGAATGTGCTAAGCTGTTCAATCTTGACCTGGAGATACCAGAGGCAGCTGCAGATATGGGTGTCATCAGGGGGTCACCTGACACAGCAACCGTCCACATCATGGATGATGATGGTGAGTGAGCTCATTGCTTTGTCTGTACTTATATTACGGTATTATGATTTCACTAAACTCCTCATCATTATTATCATTCATGCAGTTGAAGATCTCCGCCTTTCCATTGAAAGTGCTGACTATATGGTGAAGGAAAACAATGGATCTTTTGTGGCTGCTGTCGTTGTCTCTCGAGCAGCAGATTTCAACTACACAATCACTGTTGAGACTTCTGACGGAACTGCTGTTGGTAAGCACAAAACGTTAGTTTTAGTGCACATCCCTATATGATATGTTATGATAAGTGTACATGTAGAGGCAGACAAAAATCTTTCCAATATTATGTACGTAGTAAATTGTATAATAATAATTATAAATATTTGGGTATCTTCATTATGCAGCATCATAGCATGTCATGCATTAACCATTGGATCATTTTATACAACTCTTCCTTCTTTCTCTCAAGGTGGTGATGACTTTGTATCACAACAGTACCAACTAGATTTCCCAGTTGGTCAGACAAGAGCCGAATTTACTGTTGTCATCACAGATGATAGCCTGATTGAAGCCACGGAATCTTTCCAACTGCTTCTGTCCATTCCTGAAGACCTCATTTCCAAGGGAGTGCAGGTTGGACCTAACTCAGCATCCACCGTCACTATCATGGACAACGATGGTGAGCTATATGGTATACACTCACTGCACATGATGTATTGCATTTACACGATGGACTATGTAATGTATGTATAATCAAATAACTATACGACAGACAGTGTCTTTTGTGCACATGTTCGGCTAAGGTCCTTAGGTCCTCACAAATTTATTTGCCACAATGTTCTCCATGCCAACCAGAAATAGTAATAATTATTGCAATAGTCTGTGCTGACAAGAGTTGTATGAGAATTCAAAAACATATGTTACCCTATAGCGTGGGAATGCCATTGCTGTCATCTGCACAAGACATTGGAGAAGGTCATCAACGTATCAATTATATATCAGTAGCTGCACACTATAATTATGCCATGGAGATGGTTAGGTTTTGTGACTCTTCAGCACCAATACAACGGTGTATAGCTTCTGTGCACCAAACCCTTATCTCTGTTGCTGACATTGTTAAATTCATAACTTCAAACAAAGGAAGTCCGTATGTATGACTGTACGTACTCATTGAGTTTTTGAAATGTATCAACATGTCATTGTATTATCTTATTAATTGGTTTTTATGAGATATTATGCCTGTGTAATGTATAGGTATATATCTCCTTTCTGTTCTCCTCTGTAGTGCAAGTCAAGTTCAGTCAGTCTTCGGTGGCTACCACTGAAGAGGAAGGCCAGGTACTTGTCACTGTGGAGGCCATGGGTGACCTTAGCTCTGACTTCTCCATCATCGTCGTCATGGCAATCAACGGAAGTGCAGTGGGTAAGTTGCTCAGCTGTAGAATGATATTACTACCGTATCACCTGCAGTACACATATGTATTCACTTGATCGATTTCTCAGAGAACGCTGATTTCACTGGGAGTATGTGGCAAGTTGATTTTCTATCTGGTGTTACTGAGGCCAGATTCAGCATTCCAATTGTGCAAGACAGTGTTCCTGAGGACACTGAAGAGTTTTCTCTCAAGCTAGTCATTTTGTCTCCAACCAATCAGAGTGTGACTGTTGGTGAACCAAGCAGGCAGACGGTTACCATCAGAGCCCCTATCACAGGTACATACATACATGTGCTAACAGGTCTGCGCACTCTGTGCACATACAATACGTATGTATATACCCTGTTGAATAGTGCTTTTAGCTGGAGTATAATGTAGTATATTATATGCACTTGCAGATCATTATTGCACTTCGTAATATGCCTGTCACTTACCTGTGAAAGTATATATAATACATATCAAGTGTTACGTGTTGCCACCTTAATGCAGACTTTAACAATGACACAGTACGAGGAGATCCTCTCTTCTCCATTCCACTGCCATCAAAGTACATTGATGATGCAAAATTACAATCTATTCAACTTTGCTTTGAGATACATGGACAGGCGGGAAAGCACTACAATCTCATTTCAGATGCGTGTACATCTGTTGCAGCAGAGTACAGTGCAGGAGTGAAAGACACCACGCTGAACGTCATCACAGAGATGGGAGTGAAGACACAAGGAAACAACGGTACCTGTCACACTATTGAGGTTGACCTTCTCCATTGCAGTGCTTTCATGGATGGTGTGTATATAAACAAGACTTCTACTGTGTCGGTGAATGGCATTACAGTGACAAGTAGGCGCCACAGTGTCCGTGTGTCTTTGCCAAACTGTGAGAGGAACAAGAGGCTCATCATGTGGATGATGTGCATGAAGCGGAACAACGAGGACATGCTGGAACTTATTGTAGCCCGTGGTGATGGACTTGAGCCAACGGCACATGGATTGGTTGGTACGTACATTGTGCTTAACGCTTTCAGAGTCATGCATCTTCGTAGAAAGGGAATATATAGCCATTGGAAATTTGTGCATGAATCTATAATATATTCTTACTTGACTTTCTGCTGTGTGCTATGACCGTCATGTACTCGTCCTTCCTCCAGGTCAATTCTGGAATATTCCCTTATCAATTACACCTTATATTGGGCCATATGGTGATGGAACCGTAGGTATAGCAGACAGGATATACTCCGTCACTGTCGCCTACCCCGGTGCTCCTGAAAGGACCTTCATTGCAAACTATGGCAAGCGAGACTGGCTGGACGGCAGGCCTTGCCTGTATGCTGGCAACAGTAATGGTGGTCCAGTTGCAGAAGTCAAAGGCTCTGGCAGCGTTATTGAGGGAAGGTATAGCAATTATGAAGTGGATGGGCTATTTGATACCGACTTCCAGTTCTCCAAGTATAATGATAATTGTTAGCTAAATGACTGTACATACGTACAGACCACATTGAACAGTGTGTATGTAGGTGTAGAATACCAGTCCTTTCCTAACTTCATTTGCCATTATTTACCATTAGCTACTGAAATTCAGTCTCTGTAGTTATACATTCTATACCACTTGTACTATTGCTGGCACACATTCTAAATAAGCAGAGCTCTATATTACCGTATAGTGGGAAATATTGGCGGGAATTTATCTTAGCGGATTTACTTAACCGTCCAATTTCAACCAAACTGTCAAATTTCAAACCTTGTCATATTTCCTGGTAAACAGTATGCGCAATACTAATCATACATGTACACAATTAACTATTACGTAGCATTGAATAACCTAATGCATCAACTCTGCACACAAAAGGCATACATACATAGCTATCACAAACTGAGTGAAACACCAAAACTGGCTATTCGTGTACTAACTTACAGTAAGTTAAAGCAACATAATGTTAAATAGCTATAGATTATATGAATAAAACCACTATGTAATGTGTACATACTCACACAGTAACCCCGAGACCTGAAGACACTACCTACACTGCCATGCAACATCACAGGAAAGCCAGTGGAGCAGTTATTGGTTTTTCTTCTGTGACGTGCATCCCTGTTGTTGTTGTTGTTGAGTTGAATACTCCCTAGTGTCAGAGGCATCTTCACCACTCAGCACCTAAAATCAAGGACATGCATGTACAACGTATATTATGCAGGATGTTACAACTATATTATGCTAAGCATACTGTATAATTTAAATGACTAATAGTACACAAAATGTAGCTAGCGACTGTGACAGCTAAACATAAATATCATACAGCAGTGTTGCTCCTGTGACGAGAATGCAGTGTCTCACCGTAAGAGTAATACTTGTGAATGTATAATTATGCTACGTTTCCACACCATATGTAATGTAATGATGCAGTTTAATTTGATTTGCGTAATGTCATCAATCCCTAATGTATATACATACCTTGATGAGCAGCCTGACAATGAGGTAGAACCAGTAGACTTGCATCAGGTACAGGGCAAACAGCATGGCATTGAAGGGCAGGTAGAATGCAATGTTTATGCACGTCAGCCGGGACACATGGGCCGAAGAGTAGAGAGCCTTGGTGATAAACCAGTACAGCCGGAACACGATCCTATATAGCATGGGGGTTAAGAACAGAATGGGAACCACAGCTATATACGTAACTGAAGGTACAGTATCAGAGAGTGCGGTAGCACTCTCTATGCAGGGATGGCACAGGGTGTTTCGTTATCCCTATACATTGGTATAGGAGCGAAATTCGAAAATACGCAGAAAACCGGCGAAAGAAGGCTACGTACAGCTGAATATAGAACGGTCTTACTATAAACTGACCTTAAAGGCAAGCGAACATATCCCGCTGAGAAATAACCGCGCTTCGAAAATCCCGGTTTTCGTTTTCTTCTTCTTCTTCTTCTTCTTCTTCTTCTTCTTCTTCTTCTTCTTCTTCTTCTTCTTCGCCAGCTGTAACTCAAGAACGAAGGGGGCTATTGGAGCGCTTTTAGGACGAAACTACTAGAAAGTTCCCGAACTGTATTCTTTGATAGAACTGGTTGTCAAAGCGATAATATTCAACATCAAGGTTTTCGTGGCTCACAGCGACAGAGCTGTGTGAAATCCGCCATTTTCTAATGACGTCACCACGTAGTTTGAAAAATGGTCTCTGGGCCAGCGCGCCGAAGTTCTTCGTGTTTGCCTGGTAAAGCGCAAGATTGGCAGCTTACCAAGTGTGGTGCGCTATAAAGTTCTTATTGATATCGTCCAAGATGAAAGGAAACGCTGGCAATTTAATATGTCTCGGTATCAGCGGACACGGTACGTAATTCATCCCGGGTCCGGTACACTTGAAGCTAGCTACACGGTCCAGTTTTGTATCCACCGGGGATGAATAAACTAGTAGCAAGTCGATTGTGACCTATTATAAGTAAAGGTGGACGAGATACAGTATACTAATGAGAGAAGACTATAAGCAGACTTGCATAAAAAGTACAGAAACTAGAGAAGATTAAAAAATTTCTACAAAAATGGTAAGAATGTAGGGATGGCACAAAAAGGACAGAAACAAGAGGGGATGTCATGTGGTGAAGTATTTGCTGTGTGTGGTTTCTACACACAAGGGTATTGCACCACATCCCTACATCTGGCAGCAGCATGTAGCTAATCAGTGTCGATGGAGGGTACATTATTTATCTCTTGAACAGAGCAAACTGAACTTTAGTAGCACATCGAAAGGAATATGCACTATAATTGGCAAGAACAGATCTAGACTCAAGTATATAGTTGAAGTAATTTAGCTGCTTCCACTTTATCAGCCCTCAGGGGCTATTTGCAACTGAGTGCTGGTGGAGTAGCTATAGCTACACACCAAGAGCAACAGCTGGCACTAGTTCTTATGTGGCCATAATTATAGTGAGTAGCACATGATACAGAATGCTGCCAGATGTAGGGATATGGTGCAATACCATTGTATGTAGAAACCACACACAGCAAATACTTCACCACATGACATCCCCTCTTGTTTCTGTCCTTTTTGTGCCATCCCTACATTCTTACCATTTTTGTAGAAAATTTTTAATCTTCTCTAGTATGAAGTATAACATATGAAGATACAGTATATGAAGTGTAACATATGTATGTACCGTGTTGTACACATGCGCACATACATACGTACACTGAAATCAGTAAAGCATCCATCCAGTCTGGGGTCTCGACAGTGTTGTTTAATTTGTCTCAAATGCATGCCATTAGTAATGTGCACCGATTAATTCAGTGTCTTTAATCACATGAACATAAACATGAGGCTTTGGCAAGACCATTAATTAAACCTCTTGCATGGTAATTTGCAACATTACTTTGCTATAGCTTGTTCACAAGTTTATATAGTATGAGCCTCACGTGCAGCTGGTAGGGCTATAGGTGGTTGCTTGTATATGATGCTATGCCTATATACGTACGTATATGTATGTACATATATAATATGTGAATGCATGTTTCAGTGTATGTTGCATGTTGTACGTATATACGTACCATTGAATGACAAAGCCACCAAAGACGATGTTGGCTAGCACATTTACTGCTTTGAATTTCTTCCCGTTGAGCTCGGAGAAGCACAGAAGCGTCTTTCCAGACAGCAGGACCACATCACCAATGTCATGTAGGAACACCACCACCACACCAATGTAATGGAACCTGCAGCCAAAACAGAAAGCGTACACATTACCAATCCTATAGGTTCACATGCATTCTCAAACACGTATAACACTGTAATGCAACAGGTCGCAATGACCATATACACACACAGGGTGAATGCATGCAGCCATAGTAAGTGGGCAACTTTCGTAGTGACTCTGACCCATATGTACTAAGATAGGTATGCACGTATAATATTGCATAATTTGATATTATTCGCTTACTCACTAGTACGCGTATAAAAATTATACATAATACATAGTTACGTACCTAATTGCATAAGACCAAGCCAGTAGCGCTATTGTAAGGAAGTGGTGAAGAAGCAGCACGTTGTAGTCCTTCTTTCTTGCATTGACGAAAACGGTGGCAAATATAAAGTGCAGATACACGCCAATTTGGGCCATGTACAGCCAGTATATGTCAGACTCAATGGGGCCACCCAGTGTCCAGTCTGTGGGTATACAACACATGTGCATTATATATGTGATACATGCAGCAATAACGTATATGCATGCACATTCAAAGATTTGGACTTATATATGTACATACCGTTAATATAATTATGTATATAACTTCAAGTGGTTAACATATCAGAACATTACAAATGGATCAAATGAGCACGAATGCTGACAAGAATAAAAGGGTAGTAATATCAATAAGCAGTATAGCATTATGTACAGCAGTATAGTACAAGTGGACTTTCAGGATGTACGTACGTACGTAATCCCGTTGCTGCATCTAGCAGCATTATTTAAGTGAATCACGTTTGCTCACTTCGATAGTGGGACCCTAGATCAACAAAAAGGTTGTTAGGGTTCCCTACAATGACCCTCAGCTCCCACAGCCATGTGATGGAGTAGAAGAGCAGCTCAAACACATTCTCACGAAATTTGCTGGCAACATCACTATTCATCTTGAGCCACTTTGGGATGCCCTGCATGTGAGGTAGGTAAACGTGTGGGGGAGTGGCGGTACAGGGTTTGTATAATTATACGTATAGTGCGGGCATGAGGAAGTGAAAGGATACGCTGCATGAGCAAGAGTGGGGTGTATACATGCACATACATAGAACAATGCAGGACTAAAGGGGTGTGAAGAAGAGATAGGCTGTCGATCCTTGTTTATATACATGAATGTGTGAGGAAGTAACCGGGAGATGCACAGATACAACAAATGCTATAACCAATGGTGTGCATGAGGAATGCAAGGAGTAGGCAAAGATGTGATTGATAGCTAGGAGTAGGCAGAGCAATATTCTGTTGGAACTCACCCTCAGGATTGTGAAGTCCAAGAGTGCATGAATGGCTGTCACTGCTACAGCAATGTAAACCACATGCTGAAAGTCTTGCAGCGAGAAGAAGCTGACATTGATGGCTTCTTTCCAGCTTTTCAAAACCCAATCTGAGAGGCTACCATATGGCCAGCGGCTATTTATCTACAGAAGAGATGGGTAAAAGGCAGTACATATATTGTGGCTAACATAAAATGCAAGTACACAGTAATTTAGGATGAGCCATGTACAACCAGTATGCAACTGATTATTGCAAACAAAAGCCAAGGGTTGGGATATAAGTAGGAAAGGATACAAGTGGCAAAGACTACCATCTGTTTGGACTCTGACAGCAGCTGTTTTCAGTTTGCACCCAACAGCTTAGCACTGACACACCACATTTGTACGCAATCCTCACATCAGCCACAACTAGCTCTGCTGCTATTCTAATGTTACAGGCTCCATTATGGCAAATGCTTAAGGCTTCAAACCAGCTATGTTACATCACCACTCTCCATGTTTACTCCTGAAATGCCGGTATGCACACTGACACTAGTCTCTAGTGCATACATACGTACATTTGTACGTTAACTCACTAAACTCAAACACTGACTACGTATATACATACGTACATGGGCCGGGGGGTGCTGATATTTATATGCGGATGCACAGTACGACATTATGCTAATAAATTATAGATATATCGTGGTGCTGCTAAATATAAGCAAGAGCGGGAGCAGGACAGGGACAATGTCAACTTGAAACTATTAAAAACAAGTTTGCACTACTGGCTTCAATAGCAACTAACAAAGCTGCTTCCCACCTTTTCTGTGTACTGTACTATATATAGTACACGACAGAGTCACACTTGTACGTGCAATGACACTTACATACATACGTACATACACGCACACACACACACACAATACCTGGGCACACATACACCCTTTGTTATGCACACAATGCAATTACCTACAAAGTACTATTAAATTATCCTTTCAGTTTCAAAGCTAATTGTGCATTCCTGCGTTGTATAGTGTGTGCTTTCTTATGAGAGCACGATTCGCCCTGTGTAGCTATGTAAATACACTACATTCCTTACACAGAACCTTATCATGTACTGTACGTGTAGTTCTCATGTACAGCAACCAGTGTTCGTCTGTTCCTGTGTATGTATTATATACAAGCACGTAGATTAGAAGCACATGTTTCAGCCTGTGAACCTGTCATTGCCGTTGATTGGTGTGGAGCAACATGAACAAACCCTTCTCACACCCAGAAGTATGTGCACTCTCTAGTGTTCCAATTAAGTGCTTTGTAGTACTTACGAGTGAGGATGCACACATTAGTGTGTGAAGCCACCGTAACCTCAGCACACGCTTGCAGTCACAGCAACAGCAGTAACTGGCACATTAGCTAATGTGCAACAGGGCTGAGTGTGGTAAACTTTAGAAGTTAACAAGTGGTTTCGCGGCTGTTTCCAAAATGTACTTTAGACACTTGCAATATGTACTCACCCTCACGTTAGTTTGTGTGCATACAGAAATGCATGAACACACGTATGATTGTGCAATTGCTAAGCTGTCCTGCTTGATACAGTTTGCCTATATATACACAAGGCATCAGGCAGCACAGTAATGCTGTCTATGTATATAGAGATGGTGGCAATACCATGGTAATGCAGTCATACCCTTTAGACCATGTACAAAACTCGGGGCTTATATACCGGGGATATTGGGGTTCTCACTGCGCACGAACATGGCCATTCTCACTTAGTTTGGTAGGGAAGTACATTCTACAACAGTGTGGTATAGTATAGTTGGCTGTCTTTCGTCCTATGCGGACTGGCAGTCGGGAAGACCGACAAGATATGATAAACCTTGTGACCCCTTTACCTCGAGGAGAAAGGAACTTCCGATTCTTGTGAGAACCGACACCGGATTCTCGAACAGACTGGTCTCAAAGGAGACCTCCACTACCTTCTCACACATCTCTGCAGCTGCAGCGACAAGGGTAGCCTCGTGTGGCAAGACCCTATTCTCCACTTCCGCTATTGCATAATACCACGCGCGGAGTTACGCAATCGCAACAGCGGAAATCGAAAGGGTCTGGCCACGCGAGACTACGTGCAAGGGTGGCGAGCCGCGCGCGTTATAGTCTGGCTAGCTAGACCGTCCCACTTAAACGCCCTAAGCGCCCCGGCGATTAGATGGGACGGTCTAGCTAGCCAGACTACGCGCGTTAGCGTTAGCGACCACAATCACTGGAAATTCGAGGGATATACGGTATTCACACGGACACCACTGTAACAAACACAACTGGTAAGCCCCAAAATTAAGGGGACAAAACAACTCTCTGTGGCTTTTTCATCTTTTGTTGGATGACTTAGCAGAGACGATGCATGACCGCTTTTGTGTCATTATGTAAATTATGACTTCAGTCACTAAGCTTGCTGTAACACACCAACACTGGTGTAGCTAGCAGGCTGGCAAGCGTAATACCAGTGGACAAGAGTGTAAAGGTTCATGCCTTGTATTGTGTATTATGAAAAACCATAAAGCAACCTGATAGTCAGGTGGTATCTGTGCATCTGTAATTCTTATAATTATGTGTGGACAAATCTGTTCACCTGTAGCTTGGCCTAGCTGACAAGCATGCAGATTCAGGTGTATGCTATACGATTTCCTCCACGGTTATATTGTAGAACTTTGTCTGCTGTAAGCATATACATACAGGGAAGTGGCAAGAGGCATGTGTAAATACCCTTGAATATATTATCAGACACTTGCATTTAATGTACATTCAATCAACAAGAATGCTTAGCATACAGCTAGCTATACACCCCAGAGCATTGCGCGATATGGCGAGTTAAAGATTCAGCAGTCACATATCCATGCACCTAGTATAAAATCCATGGTGTACGGTTTATTGTTTTGGACCTTTGGATACGCTGTTGAACAGTTCGTATTCACCCCCTTGAAAGAACCCTATCAATGCAGTCCTCAAATATTACTCTTCGCCACCCTTACGCCATAGCAATATATTCCAGCCGAAGACGTGCGTTCCTAAACAGAAGAAGCCACTAATCGTGACGTTTATTACCCCGCCTCTTTCGAAGGGGAACGGACGTGGGGAAGCCCCGTCATTACATAGCTATCTATAACCATCCGGGACTCCGTAAGGGGTTCTCCAATCAGAGAGGGGTGTCAACAAGCACGCAACTCAGTATATAGGTGAGATTATAACCTCTTTTCTTGCTACATATAGTTATATTGCCAGTGTGGTCATTGGTAAAGACCAGATCAGACTATTTTACTTGCACTACCAAGGGAACTGTCACATTCATGCTATCTTGTGTCACTCAAGTTTACCACGCAACTAGCTAGCTAGCTACATTATGCACAGTATAGATAGCTATCGCATAATCTATCTCCTGCTTTGAATTCTGTTAGCTACGTAACTAGAATTCACCACAACAGCATAGCTAAATGGTGATTTTCCAGTGATCCTCACACCGAGAGAACAGTGTGACAATCATCATTCACATCCTTCAAAATATTTCCGGACAAAACAGTAAGGCAGGCTTGTATGCATGGAGCCCAGAACTACTCACTGGTGCAGAGTTAACAAGCACTTCTAAGTACTAGTTATCACATGGCCACGAGGGCGCTGGCTAATTTATCACCCGAGGGCGATAAATTAGCTAAGCGCCCGAGGGGCCATGTGATAACTGGCTCGTTGCAAATCGCCTGGGAACGGTCTACGCTCAAACCTCCTTCGCCGTCGAATCAATTCACCGAATGAACGAGACTGACGTTACTATATAAATCAGCGAACGCCTTTTTTCGTGAGATAGAATGAATGAAATGTGAAAGCGTGCGGCTTCAACACCGGTTTCTTGTTCTGCAAAGGTACCACGATGTTCTTTCGTCAATGACGACGACTTCGAATCGATACAAGCAGGCTACCAGCCCAAAACTACTCTTCGAAGCACGGACTGGGCTGTGAACGTCTATCTTGCCTAGTCTCGCGTAGCCAGGCCGCTTGCGCCTGGCGAAAGCCGTCTGGATACGTGAGACTAGGTAATATCTTGCCTAGGAGGCAGAAAGAAACGCAGCACAAGAGGAAAGGGTTTTGAAAAATTGCTTTTCTAGTACTGAACAATTTCTTTAGTTTTAGTGCAACGTTATATAGTGAGATTCGTCCATTAAAAGTTAAGCAATTGTATGAATTGCTAAAATTATTATGATCACTTCAGCATTTTACAGTAGCTACAGTTGCTGGAAACTTCTTACCTATAAAGCATGGTATGCAGCATGGTGTGGATCAAAATTAATAGTAGAATGATGCATGCATGAATGTGTCATGCTTGCACTATGCGATACATTTGCAACAGTCATATTGTCTACTGTCATGGGAAAGTCCACAAGGTGGTGAACATCAAAGATGTTTTCTTGAAGTGTAAGAAAAAACGTTTACATTAGGTTGGACAATGATTGGACACATAAATAAGAGCCCCATTTGAAGCAGTGCGTTACAAAACAAACAATGCGTTATACGCTTCTAAATAAGGCAACTGTGCATTATCCAAAAATAACGCACAGTTGCTGCCTTTGATCTAACAACCCAAGCTGCAACAAGCCGAGATATTGCACCCAAACATGTAGCCATCAAATAATTTTACAGAGAAATTGATATTGCAGAGAAATAGATGATGGGAATATTGTTGAAAGAGCATTAATTATGTCCAACATCAAATGGAGTCGTCTCGACAGCCACATGTTGAAGAAAGCTTCCATTTGATAATGTATTCACAGATAGAAGCATATGTTCATTTGACGTCAAATGCTATTTGAGTGTTTCTGGGAATTACCCTTTTACGTATTATTTCCTTTATTGATCGAAATTCACCAATTTATCCTAGTGATTGCTTTTCCGATTCTAACCCACTGATTCACACAGTCAAATTTGCCAACTGAGAATCCCTACTTGCAATTAGTGTTATATATCTTGTAATTATTTATACATTATAATACCCATAAAGCTGGCTGTATATGTGACTATATATCATTACCCATGCAGCCTATTATATACTTAATATCATGCATGTGTAGATTTGTCCATGGTTCTTGTAGAAAACACCGTATATAGTTTATCATAATTTGACTAGTCCTAAATTCATCATAATTACAGTAGCGGCAGCCCACTATTGATAGAAATGACAGTCATAAACAGTCTCCAGTAAACATGTGCTTAGTTTACAGTGCTAGTGACCTAACTATATTTATCTGCACATCTTCCTGTACTATTAAATATTTGTACATATGTGTATCAATAATGGAACCACATCAAGATCTGATGGTGCCAGGAGTTTCAGATGTTTCAAGCCAGGAAACACCATGGCCCTCAGCAGTTTAGGGACAGTCGCACTGCTGTTAAGGTACTCTTCATTCACTCTTGATCTCTGACATAATCCTTGCAATGGGCTCTTTTGTTGATATCATTCACTTTATTATTTCAAATGCTATGTATTCGTGCACATACTAAAAACAGGGTGCTGTAACTGCTACAGAATCTGAAGCTAAACTAGATAGAAGTAGGCCCTGCGCTAGCGAATGCAAACATGAAAGAGAGGTGAAACTGGTGATGTTGGAGCTGGAGAAGCTCAGAGAGAAGATTGCCAGACTGGAAGGTGGTATTTCCAAAGGAGAAATGTTGTATTTCAAGGTAATTGCAGCCTGAGGTTTGATAGTGGCTAGGTATAGATATGAAATACTATATCATCTCCACATGCATGCAGGTAAATAGACACAATGACAACATTTGTACATGTATTTGGGGAGAATTGTATAGTGTTTGCTTTGAGTGCATGAATTTGCGTGATAGTGTGCATTCAATGATATAAAGGATTTAGGATAGATGAATATATATAAGCTTACATGCAATTCAGCCTCATGCATGGCTGGTTTGACAACTTGCTCCAGATTGACTGTGACACTGACGGTCAGCACAATCCCGACTTTTTACGAAAAAGACATCCTGATGATTTGGTTGAGATTATCCAGAGACTCCAACAGGAAGCAGTGGCTACTGGGAGGTTGTTTGTAGAGTCAAAGACTCAGGCACAAAGGGTATGTTGTACAAGTTGCATGCATTTTCCAGGCCAAGGCCAAGAGCTAGTCATGCATGCACTACTACCCAGTATATATGCGGACAAATATGGGCAAATGGGAACTGCTGAGTATGGTTCGTACATGTCGATTGACACACTTTTGCACAGCTTTCTGCTGAAGTTGATAAACTGAAAGCAGAGGTTACAGCTTGCAAGCAGGAAAAGGAACTCACTGAAGCTTTGTATATGGATAAGTTGCAAAGACAAATTGCAAGTTGCTCATTGAAATAAAATGACTGTGTTGTGAGTGACCATGCACTATTTTTCTGTATAATAAAATTATACAGTGTACAACAGAAGCTGCAATCAGTTACTGTACAAATTCTACTTTTGATAGTTTACAATGAATTTCTATTAATGTTTGTACCTTTCACCCCACATGCATATTGCAGCAGTTGTTGTCGTGATGTACATACATATGTGCTCTTGCAATGATTGTGGCCACACTGCTGGGTGTGTAGGAAGAGTCTCTGTTGGCTTTTGCATGTGTGATCACATCATTGGCTCATTCTTGCAAAGTCAGACCTCTTCTGGTCCAGACGTGTATGTGAATGCAACCAATTTCATGATTATGTATAATACACTACTATTATTGCAACATCAAATCCTTATACATACACAGCTATCTATATAGGCCATTGGAGTTTAATTGAGACTCGTGCAGTTCTCCTGTAATCATGTGCTTGGTTGTAGTACACAATGTACAACAGTTGTTACAACAGAGAAAAGCACAGTTGTAATCAGTTTATATCTACAGTGCAGAAAATTGCTTCTAATGTAGCTAGCTATTTTGTATAGGCTGAACAGAAACAGAATGAGCCATAATTATAATACATGTGAATGAAAGAATTATGATAATAACTGCTGTGTGGTTATTCGCGAGTCATCACGTGACCAAAGGGATTGTAATCAAAATGGCGTCCCGGGAATCATGCGCTTTAAAATTGTGGCTATGGAAAGTGTTCTTATTAGTGTCTTTAATCACCTTCGTGCCGGGTAATTGTTCACGGTAAGTATAGATAATGCGTTAAAAGAAAGCGCTGGCCTAACCTCTGTATTAGAATGGGATAAGCGCGGTTTTCTACCGTTTGACTGTACTTCCGTCTTCTTCCCCCTAGCTCCCCATCCCCTCGGCACAGTTGGGCGGTCACAATCGACGTTGACGCGCTGTCGTCTGAAGAGGTAAAGGAAGTGTTCGGAGAGCTGGAAAGAGAGTACCGCGTGAGTCACAAGGGGACCATTGGGATACTACACGACACCTTCCACCTTGAGCTCTCTGACGAAGACTCCCGCGCACTGATAGAGAAGAGAGGGCTACAGGATCACCATGATGCCCTGAACGTAGTGAGCAGCTCTCTGGACAGCCATCCTGCCGTGAGGTGGCACAGTTACCAGACTCCGCTCAGGCGGGCCAAGCGAGACGTGGCCTTCAATGACCCTGAGTATGCCTCTCAATGGCATTTGGTGCGTAAAGGTGATGTGTGTGTATGCGTCTGCGTGTGTGCGTGTCTGTGTGTATGTGTGGATGTGGGTGTGGATGTGGGTGTGGGCGTGAGTGCGCTTGTACATACAAAATGGTGTGATTGTATACTATTATGAGAGTGTTACAGTGTGCAGGTCACTTGACTGCAATAGTGGCAGTGAGTGGTGGTAGTGTTGTATGACTTGGCACTGGTGCCTGTGGCACAATGTTATGTAACATTGGGTCCATGTTTGTGGACAGCAAAGCCATACAGTGAGTAATTGTGTGAACTAGGTATAGCAACAAGTCCAAACCATGTTTCCTGTAATATATACGTTGGTTGGTAAGCTTATTTAATCAGGGGAAGCCATTAGCCAGTGGCACCTGCTTCTTATGCTCATGGGTGTAGTTATGCAGTACTGTTGGAATGCACACGCGTAAGCATACACACACACACACACACAAATCACACATAGGTAAGTACACATTCATATGTCGTTGGGATGATAAATGTGTGTACGTTTTACATTTCCTCTGTGATTTATTGATAGACGTGCCTGACACAGCATGTGCTGTTACAGTGCAAGGTGCTACCTTGGTAGTGGTTCTACCTGTGCTGATCTCATTGGGTTTTAACAAATTGTTATTCTCTTCTTTCAGTTTAATAGACGTGCTGTAGATCACGACGTCCATGTCATGTCTGTCTGGGACCAAGGCATCACAGGACACAACGTCAATGTCTGCGTCATCGATGATGGTGAGTCCAATTGGCACGTAACACCATGTATTGGTCCTGTGAAATCATGGTCATTTAACATTATGTGCTGGTCATGTGACATTATATGCTGGTCATGTGACATTATGTGCTGGTCATGTGACATATGTATTGGTCATGTGATGTCTTTGCGGCCTGAGAGGTGGGATGAGCTGTCACCTGCAGTGTCTTATTCCTGTGCTGTGCAGGAGTGGATCAGAGGAACAAGGATATTGCTGCTAATTTTGTGAGCTTTCGTTTGGCACTTTATTGTGACTAGGACCAGCAGCTAGAGAGCTTCACACACTGACAACAGCACACACACACACACACGTACACACGCACACACACACACACACACACACACACACACACACACACACACACACACACACACACACACAAACACACACACACACGGGTGCGCGCACACACACCAACACAATTGTAGAGATTGACATGCCTGCGTACGTACGTACGTACATACCAGTGCATGTACACACCTGTCATGTGTACTCAAAGTCCCTTCACTCACAGCAAAGGGCAGCTACGTAGCACACAGGATTAAATATAGTAACCTCAATTGTATGCATAGCAATGAGCATACTTAAGACAGATGTTGCATAACTCTGCACACACCTGTGGCTTCCCCACTGCAGAACCATGCTGCCAGCTATGACTACATTGACAGCGACACTGACCCCACCCCTGACCACCTCGTCAGCGACGACCACGGCACAAAGTGAGACTTGAGACTAACCAACAGCAACCGTTCTTGCTCTACTGCTCTCTCTGTGATGTTGTGTGAATGGGAGGGGAGGGACTTGTACATACGCACGTGCACCGGTTTGCAGCCTCTGCTTCATGAAGTATGTCCCCCTCACACTCCCCTCCCCTCGCACTCCCCTCCCCTCGCACTCCCCTCCCTCACACCCCTCCCCTCACACTCTCCTCCCTCCCCTCACACTCCCTCCCAACAGGTGTGCAGGTGTCATAGCATCAGTTGCCAACAACTCTTACTGTGGAGTAGGAGTAGCCTTCAATGCAAAAATATCAGGTACGTATGTACATACGCACATGCATATGTACATATACGTACATGTACTTAATAGAGGTAAAGTTCTCTTATCTACTGAAGGTCCTCCTCTCCTCTCCCTCCTGAAGGTATCCGTATCCTTGACAGGCATGTCACTGATGCACGTGAGGCTAAGGCCTTTTCACACATGATAGCCACCAACCACATCTTCAGCAACAGCTGGGGACCCAACGATGACGGCCTCACTGTAGACGGCCCTGGCAAGCTGGCACAGGTGTGTTGTGTGTGTGTGTGTGTGTGTGTGTGCGTGCGTGCGTGTGTGCGTGCGTGTGCGTGTGTGTGTGGTGTGTGTGTGTGTGGTGTGTGTGTTTGCTTGCATGTGCGTCAAGACTGCCTGCTGAATCACTCCCTCCCTCTCGGTACGGTGTGCCGGTGTGCGTACGTGCAGCGAGTCCTAGCCAAGGCTGCCACCAAAGGGCGATGTGGTCTGGGCTCCATCTATGTGGTGGCCTCTGGGAACGGAGGAATGAAAGACAACTGCAACTTTGACGGATATGCAAACTCCATTTACACAGTCACTATAGGTGTGTCATATTGCAAGTCACAAACTGTATTACAAACACACCTAGTATGTGTATGTGCCTGTTCGTACATACTGTGCTATTATACGGTACATAAGTACATATATGTGTGCATGTGTACATGTGTAATATGACTATGCTTGTGTACTCAATGTACATGTGTTCAATGTATTGCAAGTTGCAAACTGTATTACGTACTAAATTTGGGCTGCCATTGGATCAATTTATCTTGAGAAGACATGCTGTACTCATCTTACCTCCACTAACCTCACTTCACCACCCCTCCCTTCACCTCGCCTCACCTCATCTCCCTTCACCCCCCTCACCTCACCTCGCCTCACCTCACCTCACCTCCCCTCACCTCCCCTCACCTCCCTTCACCCCCTCGCCTCACCTCACCTCACCTCACCCCCCTCACCTCACCTCCCCTCACCCCCCCTCCCCTCACCTCTCCTTCTATCTGCAGGATCAGTAGCTGAGGATAACTCTGTCCCTTATTACGCTGAGAAGTGCACGGCCATGTTTGGCGTCACCTACAGCAGTGGCAGCAATGCCATGAGACGTATTACCACAACGGACGTGACCTGGCGCAGCGGAGGCTGTTCCACCCGCAGCACTGGACTCACCGGCACCTCCGCGTCTGCCCCCATGGCCGCGGGCATGATTGCTCTGATGTTGGATGCAAGGTGGGTGTGGTAGAGGTCTGCAGAGGGTGTGGTAGAGGTCTACAGAGGGTGTGGTAGAGGTCTACAGAGGGTGTGGTAGAGGTCTACAGAGGGTGTGGTAGAGGTCTACAGAGGGTGTGGTAGAGGTCTACAGAGGGTGTGGTAGAGGTCTGCAGAGGGTGTGGTAGAGGTCTGCAGAGGGTGTGGTAGAGGTCTGCAGATGGTGTGGTAGAGGTCTGCAGAGGGTGTGGTAGAGGTCTACAGACGGTGTGGTAGAGGTCTGCAGAGGGTGTGGTAGAGGTCTGCAGAGGGTGTGGTAGAGGTCTACAGAGGGTGTGGTAGAGGTCTACAGAGGGTGTGGTAGAGGTCTGCAGAGGGTGTGGTAGAGGTCTACAGAGGGTGTGGTAGAGGTCTGCAGAGGGTGTGGTAGAGGTCTGCAGAGGGTGTGGTAGAGGTCTGCAGAGGGTGTGGTAGAGGTCTACAGAGGGTGTGGTAGAGGTCTGCAGAGGGTGTGGTAGAGGTCTACAGAGGGTGTGGTAGAGGTCTGCAGAGGGTGTGGTAGAGGTCTACAGAGGGTGTGGTAGAGGTCTGCAGAGGGTGTGTAGTGGTGGTGCTTACAGATTGGACGTCAACACTTGGTCTGTAGTCATGTTGTGTGAAGGCACCATGTTGAGTCTTTTGTACGTAGGAAAGGTTTCTGTGCCTCTGTGTGCCCTAACGCACAAGCTGTCCTCCATTTGCCCACAGCAGGAGGACATTCTGCTTTGATATTCCATGTTTAGCTCAGTCTGCCTCTTAGCTATGACTTTTGGCAAGCTTGCCAGCTGTGATGTCCTGTAAACTTCCACATCCAAGCATCTATGCTGCCCTAAAGTACAAAGACCTGTGTAGTTCCTTTCTCTCATTATGCTTTTCGGTTGTTTGTTTCAGGTGGTGCTTGACTATGCGCGATGTTCAGCACATTCTGGTGTTTACTGCAGTTCAGTTCACAGGGACTGAGAGGGTGGCCTGGGTCACCAACAAGGCCGGCTTCAATTACAGTGACAGCTTTGGCTTTGGGCTGCTTCAGGCCTCTCGAATGGTGCATGCTGCTAAGGTACGTACGTATGTGTGTGTGTCAGTGATGCACAATAGAAAGTGGTAGGGAAGGTCGTCACAAGCAGGGAGTAGGAACAGTGAAGTGAGGGAAGATTTTTGCCTGCGTAGATTTTGTTGGTTTTGTGATTGACAAAGTTACCATTTAAAAAACATTTTGGAGAGCAAGCTGTGATGTTGTGTGTTGGCACTGGTGTGTGTGATGTGTGTGGGGGGGGGGGGTGTAGCTTATGCGGCAACACTGCTGCATCAATAGCATGTATGTACGATGACAGCTGCGTCTTTCTCTGCAGGTGTGGACCACAGTCCCCCCTCAGCACAACTGGGCCACTCCCTACCTCAGTGTTCAGGAGCCCATTACCGACCATCTCCAGCTGACAGAGGATGGTGAGGAGTCCGGCAGTGTTTCATCGCACTGCACTGGGAGGGAGTGTGCAACTCTAATACACAAACCCTGTTATTATTGTTTGCAGATACGTACGTACGTATCTGCATAACAGTTCATAATAAATATTTATTAATAATAATAATAATAATGTACTGTATGGCTTTCTTTGAATACAGTTCTCCAGAGTGATGTTGGAGAGGAGTTCAAAGCCTTGGAGCATGTCACTGTCACTGTGAGTCATGGGGTACAGTATAGTATAGTATTGCCTACTGCGTATATTATGTATGTCATGTCATGCATAGGTATACGTACATACTCTAGACACTGTATATGTATGTACGTATGTACAGCACAGGTACAGTGTTGGCCACTGCGTGAATGGCTTGCATGCTGGCATGTACACACTTAATGACATGCTTTGATGTACATATGTACATACACACACATTACCTTGTTAATGTCCTTTTGTGCAAAACACACAACCACCACACTTAAACATGCCCTCCCTCATACGTACTTGCACACACACACACACACACACACACACACACACACACACACACACACACACACACACACACACACACACACACACACACACACACACACACACACACACACACACACACACACACACACACACACACACACACACAGGTGTCTATTACTCACAGCAGACGTGGAGCCTTGGCAGTATCCCTCACTTCACCCAGTGGCACCGAGTCTGTTCTGGGTGCAAGGAGGAACAGTGACATGTGAGTGTGTGCAATCCTTCCGTCGATGGGACGGGCGGGGATGTCCACTGCTGCATGGGAGGGGCGGGGATGTCCACTGCTGCATGGGAGGGGCGGGGATGTCCACTGCTGCATGGGAGGGGCGGGGATGTCCACTGCTGCATGGGAGGGGCGGGGATGTCCACTGCTGCATGGGAGGGGCGGGGATGTCCACTGCTGCATGGGAGGGGCGGGGATGTCCACTGCTGCATGGGAGGGGCGGGGATGTCCACTGCTGCACGGGAGGGGAGGGGATGTCCACTGTTGCATGGGAGGGGCGGGGATGTCCACTGCTGCATGGGAGGGGCGGGGATGTCCACTGTTGCATGGGAGGGGCGGGGATGTCCACTGCTGCATGGGAGGGGCGGGGATGTCCACTGCTGCATGGGAGGGGCGGGGATGTCCACTGTTGCATGGGAGGGGCGGGGATGTCCACTGCTGCATGGGAGGGGCGGGGATGTCCACTGCTGCATGGGAGGGGCGGGGATGTCCACTGCTGCATGGGAGGGGAGGGGATGTCCACTGTTGCATGGGAGGGGCGGGGATGTCCACTGCTGCATGGGAGGGGCGGGGATGTCCACTGCTGCATGGGAGGGGCGGGGATGTCCACTGTTGCATGGGAGGGGCGGGGATGTCCACTGCTGCATGGGAGGGGCGGGGATGTCCACTGCTGCATGGGAGGGGCGAGGATGTCCACTGCTGCATGGGAGGGGCGGGGATGTCGACATGTGGAACATTAGCCTTTGTGTGCTTGTACACGCAGAGTGTCTACATTACATTGCATTTGGGTTGATGCTCATTGGAAATACATACGTACTGTACTGTTACCTGACTATCGTACTGACCACTTCAAAGACTCCTGGCGTTCACCACTGCATGGATGTGTGTGCATGTTAGTTAGCTTGGGAGCCATTATCCAATCGAAGCAGCTCCGCTGCATACTGTGTATACCAGTGCTGTACCTACTGGAGGTGCTTCACAGCTAAACTCCCACTTTTATTGATTGCCCTGGGCAGTACTTGAATATCCCTTACACTACCTTAGTTGCACCATGGCAGGAGTGTCAAGGTGTGTTGCTCCGTGTGGTCTGCTTCTCTTCTCTCAGGTCAAAGGACGGCTTCAAGGATTGGACATTTTCCACTGTGATGTTCTGGGGGGAATCCCCTGCTGGGAGGTGGACACTGGTGGTCTCAGATAAAGGTGAGCTACATACATACTTCAAATTAGTGTACGTAGGTGAGTGGGAGAGGTGGGCTAGATGGGATGGTGGGTGAGATTGAGGTACGCACGTCCATGGGTGGGGTAGATTGCTAGGGAGAGGGGGGAATTGTATTGTTGTGTCATTGTGCTTTGCACAGAATACTCTCAGCATTTAAACGGGAACAACCGTGCCCTTTTCTCACTAACAGTATAAGGATCGCTGTGCATTCACTACTTTGCATACGTACATACGTGGGTATGTATGTACGTACAGTACTTGCATTATGGAGAATTCACACTCAGTGTTGAGGAACACGTAGTACGTTCGTAGTCACGTGCAGACACCCAGCTGAGGTGCATGTATGGACTGTCTCCCCTTCTACCTCTGCAGGCTCCCAGACACAAGCTCCGCGTGGCACACTGCTGTCCTGGAAGCTGGCTTTGTATGGAAGCAACCTGTCTAGACATGACATAGAGAAGATGAGAAGGTGTGGCCGTAGGGTTGGGGACATGTACTGTGTGGGGAGTGGTGAATGTAGATGTGGGGTGCTACGTACATACATACTTGCTGTTGTCTCGTTACCTTCAGGTTGATAGAGAACACGTCGGCACCAGTGCAGTCCTGTCCTGAGAGAGTGTTCTGTGAAGATACAGTCTATGAACTACCGCCAAACAATGCCTCAGTTTTCACACTCGGTGTAAGTCAGGCTAGAGTCTGGTATTTGTCTTTGTGCATTTATGAACGCCACATACAGTGCATGTGTACACACTACCACATAACCATCCATATGCAGTCACATGTATGCGCATACACACAAACTCTTTCTCATACTCACGCACACACGCACACACACACACACACACACACACACACACATACACAACACACACACGCGCACGCACGCACACACACACACACGCACACACAAGGTGTATCAGCATACATCTACCGTGTTGTGTCCTCTCCTGTAGGACACCGCCAAGTACCTCATTGTCCTGGTCCTGCTAGCAGTGGCAGGCATCCTGGTGTACTTCATCTTAGCTGAGCTCTACCGGAGGTACAAGAGGAGGCGGCTCTCCCTCCGCCCCGTGCAGTACAGCCGGATGCCGTTGAGGAAGGGCAGCATCACAGAGGAGTCGGCTCACCTGTTGGGGGAGGAGCAGGTGGAGCCAAACAATGACCCAGAAGTAGAAGCTGATGTTGCCATTGCCACTGTGTCTGCAAATGGCCAACGGGCCATGTCTCCACCACTGTGCCCGAAGGAAGAGACTAGTGATTTTCATCAAGAGGCACAAGAGGCAATAGCCGTCATTGCAGTGAAGTCACACTCTCCCTACCTCCTCTCTCGAATGAGTGACGATGAAGAAGAAGAGGAGGAAAAAGCACACGTTGAGGATACGGTGGTCGTCCACGTGCCGACTGATGGGCCTTCGACTGGTGGTGAAGCCATACATCAGCCAGACTGTGATACCCTTGGCCCTTCCTTAGTGTCCTTTGATGGAGAGTATCGACACCCAGCGGTGGTTGTGGAGGAGGTGAATGATAGCACTGATGGTGGTGGCAGTGCTGGAGGGAATGCAGTTCAGCAGGCACAAGCCGAAGCAGAGCTGCTAGCTGTGGATGATTTTGGTAGCCTTGGGGATGTCCCCGTCTATCAGGACAGAGCAGGTCCAGAAGTGGAGTTTGGTGTGGATGTATTTTCAGAGAATGGCAAGGACACACTCAGGAGATTGAACACAGATGCATGAGGTGTGTGTGTGTGTCTGTGTGTGTGTCTGCGTGTGTGTGTGTAGAGAGTGGGTTATTTGTATCTCAGTTAAGCAGTAGAAAGAGCATGTCATACATTCAACTTCAACAAGCTACGTACGTACATTGTGTCACGAGTTCCACTTCCACTTGCTCCTCTGCAGGGAAGAACTTTTGTATGTAGCACTCACACCTCCCTACAACCTCTATTATATTAATTTAATTCTCCTTTCCTTTGAACTGATTACCTACATTAATTTTGTTTTATCTACACCGTACTGTACTACTAACTCACTCTTTATTCCCACTTCAATCTCAACCCAGTGTAAACTTGGACTGTGGATTGGATTGTGTCTGAATTTCATACAACACTGGCTACAGTGTGCAGTGTAATATGGATACTGCTGTGTGGAATGGTGTGGTGGTGGAATGGAAGCACGAATGGGGAATGTTGGCAATGTTGGCCATCTATCCTGCACAATATCAAGTGAATAGTTGTACGGGCAGATGGGGATGGGGGTTTGTACACATTGCCCAGTGTGGGGGATTAGACTACCATTTGAATAGTTGTATGATGGGTGGTGACAATGCTAGTTGTGACAGTTCCTGATGTAGGACTGTGCGGGTGGTTTGCATGGTGTATCTGTGACATGATGGGTGCACACACGCACACACACACACAATAAAGGGTGTACAGTGTGTGTGAGGTGCCCCTATCAACAATTGTGGTCACACACATGGCATACATACATACTTTGCGGATGTGGTGCATGGTATTCAGCATTGACTGCCAGGTGTTGGACATGTGTAAAGGGTATCTCCCAACGTTCAGCATACTCAATCCTCTACAGATATTATTCACTATTGTAGACACACAATTCCCTGTATATATTTGGTATGGAACACTAGCTGCAGTGTGGGGGTTCGTCTATAGCCCTTTATGCACATACTTGCATGGGTATTGGTTTCAATGTGCTCTTCTCTATAAGCAGTCCTGCCCGCTTCTTTGGTGTGGGTCTGTGGGTAAGGTTACACTGTAGTGAATGAAGACACTGCATATACGTACATTCCACTGCCCACTCCCTACCCTAGGCATGGTAAATGGTACAGAGCTTCAATGAGTGGTGCAGTTGGTGTGATGGCTGAAACACACTCTTCTATCCTGTACTTCCGTACAGCAGTGTGGGTCCATGGCTGGCTTGAGACTACCACCCCTTCTGTCCAGTGTGTTGTATGCATTCAGAGGTGCACAGACACACACGCACACATGTTGCCTTGCTAGCAGTATCTATCACCAAGGAACAGTGCTGTAGCATTCTGAAGCATACGTATTCAGTTTGAGTGAATTTGGTCTCAAAGTGGGAACTGATGAGTTTGAAGGTACGCATGCACATACGTACATTGTTGGCTCATTGTCAGGTTATTGATGTGTGAGAGCTACTTCTGTGCAAGTTTGATCCCTTTCAGCTGGTTTAGTCTATTCCTGACTTAATAGTTATGGCTGTCATTGCTTCTGCATGACATTGTTCTTGCGTGTGTGTGTCGTGTGTACAGATGTACACCTACGTAGCGTCCCAATCAGAGAGAGAGCAACAAATGGAAGCAACTATGGAAGTAGCAACCAGGCTGGTGTGAACGCCCGCCCCCTTCTTTCCCATAGCACGCACGTACGTATGTTGTGTGCACTGTTTGCTTGGCAGTGAATGAGAGGTTGTTGACTGTTTTCCAGACCCAGACAGCCTCTCAGTACCAATGGTCTTGCGTCAATTCAGTTGGCGTGTTTTGTGTCTCTGCACAGCCTGTACGCAGTACACAACAATGCAGCCACACACACACACACTACTTAAGAGCAGCGCTTGCAGAGTGACACTCATTGGCACAGTCTGAAGCACTCTTGTGCTACAGTCGCAGGTCAGGTACGTGAGGAAAGTTAGTCAGAAATAATGCCTGAGTTGTCTGCTTGTCCTGGCGTAGAGTAACTGTGTCATATTTAGTATTCTGTGCCCACATTTAAGTTTAGTTCATCCTTCTATTTGTTCTCTACTTAGCAGGGGGCGCATTTTGTTAAGCATCTCCTTCCTCTTTACGCCCCAGTGTCTCCCTACTGGCTCACTGGCTGGCTGAGCAGCGTCGCAGTAGACATGGTGCACGGTGTGGGGGCCCTCCTGCCTCTGGCTGTGCTGCTGGCTAGCCACGCCCCCTGTGTACAGGGCGACGGCAACCTGGAAGGTGAGGGTGGGGCTGTTGACTCAGTACAAGTGTGTGGGTGCACATCCGTGTTGATGGGTGTGTGGGTGTGGGTGCACATCTGTGTTGATGGGTGTGTGTGTGTGTGTGCACATCTGTGTTGATGGGTGTGTGTGTGCATGTCTGTAAATTGTGGTACTGTAAGTACGTATGTGCTTCTGACAGGGAGTATTGCTGGGAGGGTGCAATTTGTCATGTGGAGTGGTGCTGAATGGATGACATCGCTCACATCATTGGCACTAATTCTCCAGCAATTAGGGACGGCATGCTTGTGACATCACACGCTCCTCTCCAAGCATTGCCACCCACGTGCTCCACATCTGTGTGTGGTGTGTTCTCTCAACTCGTTCACCCTCTTGTTTACGAATGTGTGCATGAGTTGATGTGTGTGAGCACATTGAACATACATATGATTTGTGTGTACATACGTATGTGTATGGTTACTTGTATCAGGTTTATGTACAGTGTTGTGTTAACATGTTCCCACTCCATTCATGTATTGGCAGTCCCAAGTTGTAGTGCACAATGTCGTGTTTTGCACATGTTTGACGTTACACTACACACAAGTGTGAATGTACGCATGTGTAATACGTATGTGTGAGAACATATCCATGTATGTATATGGGTTGCCTATAGGTACACATGTATCTTTAGTGAGCCTTGTCAAAACAGACCCTGATGTGCTACAGTGCCACTGTATGCATGCGTACGTACGTACGTACGTACGTACCTCATGACAGCTGGTGCTGCTCCTCCTTCACACCTGCAGACAAGCCTGCTAGGATCAGCTTTGAGTTCCCAGTGTACGAGGTTTGGGAGGACCGGGGACCAGTGAGTCTGCGGCTCAAAGCCAACAAGCCTCTGAGCATGCAGGGAGAGCAGAGTGTGTTCATCAGACCCCTTGAGATCATCCCCGTGTCAGCAAGAGGTGAGTGAGAAGGGAAGATGTCGCCTGTGGTCATGTCATTTAAGTGTATTAGCTGTATATATATATGTATAGTCATACATACTTAAGTATTTCTTATTGGGCACTTCAGATTCAATTGTTTGAAGTGAAGTGTGAAGAGATGTGTCTGGTGTAGACTATGCAGTTGGTAACAGAAGTGATCAATTTGTTTTATTGTTGATTCTGAACAGTTAAATACGTACATACATACGTATACAGGCTTGGAGGCTACAAGGTTGTAGTATCACTGTTCAAGCAGACATTGATCTGCTTGCGGTGTAGCATCCACATGTGTGGCCTCTCTGTCTGTTTGTGCTCCACAGATAGGAAAGACTTCAGCGACGATCCTCTGAATGTGACGTTTGCAGCCGGTTCAGTAGTGTCTTCCTATGCTAGTGTTGGCATCACTGATGACAACATCATGGAGGAGAACGAGACCTTCATCTGTGTCATACTCAAGTCTACACAGTTTGAGAAGGACGATCCGCTCACAGAGGACCCCGATGTAGCTACCATTGCCATTCTGGACAGCGACCGTAAGTGCAAACTGAACATCCAAATTAGGTTACACTGGAGCATCTGTCCATGTGTTTGTTTACCTGCTGCAAGTGCAGGTGACATGTACGTACATAGATCTCGTCTCGTGCCAGTCACTGTCTACGTCATGAGATCTAGAGTGTTGTGTATGTATTTTCTGCATACGTAGTTCACTCATTAGTATAATATGTTAACTCTGTATATACTACTACATGGAAATGTACATTAGGATTGTAATTAGGGTTAGTATGGAGATATGTGTGTACGCACATTTGATTGAGTATGTACGTAAGTCTTGTGTGCAGACGGCACATTCCGTTTCCTGTTGTACTGCTGTTCAGTTGTTGCAGTTCACTTTGAGCAGAGTGAATACTTTGGTCGAGAGGTGGCAGGCAGCGAGAGCAAGTTGGACTACGCTGTGGTGGTCGAGGGACAATTCGAGGTCAACTTCACTGTTGTTGTGGAGACAGAAGATGCAACAGCTACGGGTATACAAGTCATTGAGTTGCTATGTACTGTACTGTATGTGCGATTGTCCATACGTACATGTTGTGGTGAGAGAACAAGTGTGTCTGCGTGTGTGCCTGCACCTGCATGGATGCTTGTTCATGTGTCTACTTTCCTCTCCCCTAGTTTCTCCTCCCCTCTTACCCTCTCCCTCAATCTCTCCCCTCCCCCTCTCTCCCTCCCTCTCTCCCCCTCCCCTCTCTCCCCCTCCCCTCTCTCCCCCTCCCCTCTATCCCCCTCCCCTCTATCCCCCTCCCACTCTCCCCCTCCCCCTCTCCCCCTCTCCCCCTCCTGGCCTTTCTTCAGGTGGTTTAGACTATTTGATTGAAGCAACTGAATTACTATTTCTGCCCAACATTGCACATTCAGTTGCCACGACGACCATCTATGATGACAAGATACTGGAAGGGACAGAGACATACAACCTCACCTTGCGCGTTTCACAGAGCCCCACCACTGTGCTGGTGTCTGAGCCCAGCGAGGCTCTGATCCACATTGAGGACAACGATGGTAAACTGCTAAGCATCCATACGCTGATAAGGGCTTGCATGTGCGCGTGCGTACCTCATGCCACTTGATGTATAGTGGAAATGGAGCTGTCAAAATGTCTGTTTCTGCAAACAAATCTTCTTACTTTCATATTCCATTTCATTTCTTCCACAATCCACATACGTACACTTGTCCTTGTCCTTGTATGTATGTGTATGCACAGTGTACTTTCACGCACTTTGTGCTCAAACGTTTCTTCCTCCTTCCGCCCAAAGAGGTGATGGTGGCCTTTGAAAGAGACTTCTATCCTGTGAATGAGGGAGACAGTATAGTTAATCTGACTGTCATTGCCACGGGGGCTACTATTGACTCCTCGGTCTCTGTCAGAGTGTTTACAAGAAACCTTAGCCCTCCATCAGCCATAGGTACGTACATATACAGGCAGCACACACACACACCACACACACACACACACACATGCACATGCACACACACACACATGCACATGCACATGCACACACACACACACACATGCACATGCACACACACACACATGCACATGCACACACACACACCACACACACACATACACCCACACACACACCACGCACACGCACACACCACGCACACGCACACACACACACACACACACCACACACACGCATATGCACACACACACACACACACACACACACACACACACACGCATACGCACACACACACACTATTGCGCATGTGTATAGCATGAAAATGTAGAGGATTTTGATAGTTTGTTGATATACGTATGCTGCTTGGTGCATGCTTGGCTTGTTTTGGATGCTTCAGCAGAAGGTGATTACAACACAACTGATGTCGAGGTGCAATTTGATGTGGGCAGGACTCCCATGACCCGAAAGGTGACTATCTCCATCCTGGAGGACAACATTGTAGAGTTGGACGAGCGGTTTCTAGTCTCTCTGGAGGTCACCAACCACACCACCACCAGGGGCGTGAAGCTTGGCACGCCACACACCGCCACTGTTGAGATAGCAGACAACGATGGTGAGTGATGGTGGTTTCTAGTGGGGAAGCAGACACGTATATCGTACACGTACAGGTGATCCTAAGCAAATTCCTTGTGTGTGTCTCATAGGCGCACGCACACACACACACAGACAGAGGCATGTACACCCAGCCACAGTTTGGACCCAAACGTGTGCTTTTGCAAATAGCATACACACACACCTCGGGTGGAGTGGTGTGTATACGTACGTATTGTGTGTGTGACACACAATTGTCAGCTATTGTTATATGGCATCTCCACATTGGGAACATAATAACGTTGATGAACTCTGTGAGTGTTGAGTTACTGGATGTGTTGCGTCTGACCTCTTGTGGGCTGACTCTCTCTGGGCAGCTGCTGTGGTGTCCTTTATGGACAGAAGTGCTGAGGTGGAGGAGAGGGCCGCAGTGGTGTCCCTGATGCTGGTTGTTATGGGAGCGGAGGTCGGTGCGGCTTTCACAGTGCAGGTGGACACCAGAGAGGCTGTGCCTCTATCGGCAAGAGGTGGGAGGGGCTGAGTGGGTGGAGCAGGGGTGGTGGGACTTGGTATGTTTCTTCAGTTTTATTGGACTCATGGGCTAAAGCAGGTTACGTATGTGCTTGCAGACCCAGCTGAGGTTGTGGAGCATCAAGAGCACTATCATCCAGCAATAGACAGTTTAGCAAAGTTCATGTGAAACCCTGTGATTTGTTCCTGACTGTAAAGCTGCCTGTCTTTCCCTTGTTCCACAGGGGACGTTGACTTTGAAGCCTCTATACAAAATGTCACTTTCACCCAGGGGAATCCCTTTGCTGTGGCTGATATTGTCATCTTTGATGATTTTATCCTGGAGATTGATGAAGACTTTGTTGCACACCTTGTTGTCACTGATGACACTCTGAATGGGCGGGTGACAGCTGGTGACATCAATGACGTCGTAGTGACCATCCTAGATGATGAAGGCAAGCAACAATTTCTCAGTGGCAGCTGAAATTTTATGCTTTGCACATTCACAGTATATAGTGTTAACATGTGGAATGTATTCACTAAATAGTGACTAGCCAAGAAATTGATTATTGTTGCAGTCATATTCTTCACTAGTGGCTTCTATGAAGAACCAAAGTGATGCATTTCGCCAAGCAGGGTTTTTCAGTAGTTGCATAATAGAGGTTGTCCCCGTCTGTGAGGTGCTACGTACCTTCGACACATTATCAGTTTGCACAAACCCATTACTACTTCCTGCCATTAGCTGTGATTCACACCCTTTGCGATTTTCCTAGTTTAAACCGCTCACACAGATAGCAGTGATGTTCGTCTAATCTGTTCATTGCTCCTGTCAGTACACAGTTCCTCCTGACCTTGCTTTGTCCAGTGGTCACCTTTGGGTTTGCTAGCGAGTCCCAAGTTGTGTTCGAGTACGAGCTTGTGGTGGTGCTGCCCCTGGTCCTATCTGGAGGGACCCTTGATCAGCCCTTCACTGTGAGGGTGGAGGTGGTGGGGAAGACAGCTAAAGGTGGGGAGTAGGGACATTGCAGTGTTGCGGATGGACATACGTACTTACGTACATATGCAAGGATACATATGAGCATGATATATGTACTCTCATCATTGTATGTTAGGACGTGTGTATTAATCCTGCATTTCATGTACGTACCAACGACAGTCAGTTCCATCTCTCCTCTCCTTCTGTCCCGTCTCCTCCTCCTTCCCTGATCTGGACAGAAGACGTGGACTTTGTTGTGCCCACAGACAAAATTGTCATACAGTCTAACACAACCCACTATGATCTCGAAGTGAAGATCATCAATGATGCCATCAGGGAAGGTGCTGAGGAGTTTGAGGTTGTGGTCTTTGTTTCTGGCTCAGGCATAGCAGTCGCAGTGATCTCCATGGGCATCAAAAGTGCCAGAGTAGCCATCATCGATGATGACTGTGAGTGTGTGGTTGCACCCTGTGACCTTTGTTGGGTTAATGCTTAAAATCTGGCATGTAACTAAGTACATAACACATATGCACACATAATTTTATGATAAGTATGTGAATCAATGCATGACTTTGTGCTTCTTTCTGCCGCCCCTACTCCTGCCACGTCCATCCAGCTGTTAGTGTTGAATTTGCACAGAGCATGCTAATAGTTGTGGAGGGTGATGGGAGAGTGACCGTCTGTCTCGTGAAGAACGGGAACACCACACTTGAGGCTGCAGTGGCCGTCACCACATGTAACAGGACAGGTGCATCCATCGGAGGGTTGACACTGCACGCACCACACACACAGCATACACAAGCACACATTCTGATACACACAAAGTACGTGTATACTTCTAGCATTCATACGTGCATACTGTATGCATGTATTGGAGTCAGCCCCATGCTGAAGCATTATTCGCTTCCTCTCCTCCTATGTACATATCCCACGGCAGTGACAGACTTTCGATTAGCTACGAGGAATGGTTCACCTGGCCTCTTCGGCGGAGACTATGCCGCTCTGCAGCAGGTGGTATCGTTTCCTCCTCAGAAGGCAGAGTCATGTGTGGAGGTGGCCATTACAGATGATGTGGTAGTTGAGGAAGTGGAGGTATTTGGGTTTTGTCTGGAGGAGCTGGATCCGACGGTCATGGTGGGCACCATTAACACCACCACTGTCACCATCATTGACGATGATAGTGAGTGACAGTCACTCTCCAGCTGTAGGATGCATGTAATTAACTACACAAATATTCTTTAGGTAGAAAACATTATACAACGGTTGGCTACATCAATTGGACTCGCATAATGAGCAGCGCTTTTAGTCTACTGAAATTGGAGTCATAGCCGCAGACGTGATTCCCACCACTTTTTTAAAGTGTCTCCTCATTGGATGATGCAGTTTGTTACCTGGTGTCCTCCCCTCCTTGCTTATTAGGTATAGTTGTTGGGTTCCTGGAGCGTGAGAAGGTTGTGACAGAGGCAGCTGGAGAGATTGACATTGTGGTGGTGAAGTATGGCAGGCAGAGTGTCCCTCTTCATGTGGAAGTGGGGCCCTGCAGTGGGCCTCTGCCCTCCACTGGGCCTCACAAACCAGCGATGGGTTAGTCTCCATACCGTCCACACATTTGTCTCTTTACACCAGCTATGCGCTAGTCTGGCCCGCTAGACCCAACTTGCATACCATTGATTAGTCACGACAAAGAGTTGGGTCTAGCAGGCCAGACTAGCAATGGCTGCTCAGTCCATCACTGTTGGAAGTGAAGCCTCTTTCCACTGTTACGTACCTGACCTACCTGTATTGGTGACTCAATATGTGGATTATTACTGAAAGACAGTGAGTGATTGGTACCTGTAATATTAAGGTTTGTTGTGTTTTACATACATACATACAGAATCTGTGGACTTTGTAGCGGAGCGAGCTACCCTGACCTTTGACCTCAGTGTCACTCAACAGACATACCGTCTGTCCATCCTTCCTGACAACTTGAATGAGGCAGTGGAGAGCTTTGGTCTTTGTCTGCAAGTGGCGGACAAGAGTAATACCTTGGTTGGGGTGCACAACACGTCAGTCATCACCATTAGTGATGATGATGGCAAGTTTGTTTGTTTGTTTGTTTGTTTCTGTGTGTGTGTGTGTGTATGTACGTATGCGCGCATGTGTGTGTATATACGTATATGTACATGTGTGTGTGTGTGCGTGTGTTTGTGTGCGTTACTTCTCTGTCCTGTAATCCACTCCTCACAGCTATTACAGTGGACTTCACAAACAATTCCACAGTGATTGCTGAGGATGGCGGAGTAGTAGCAGTGAATGTCACTGTCTCTGGAGGAATCAGTGACCTTCCCATCACACTCTCACTCACTACCATGTCCAGGACAGCAACCAATGGTGAGTGCAGTACAGACATTAGACGCAGAGTTTTGCATTGACCAGTTCAGGCATCTCACATTGAAGTACTACGTACTTGGGTCATTAGTCACATTTTCCATATAGACCATTTTCTATGTAGACCACATTGTGACGTGCACTTGTTGTCAGTTATAACATTCCTGGTGGGTTATCCCAAACTTAAACAAGAGCAAAACATGTCTAAACTCTTCCATACACTGGTCCCATCCTAGGCAGGCTAGTGCATGCATCAATGCACCCCCCTGGAAGAATGATACCATGCTCCATTCGATGGTCATGGTGTAACCGTCGTTCTCCTCCCCCTTCTATACAGCGGACTATGCACCCACTTTGTGTATGTACGTAGTCGTCCTATGCTGCTTTCTTAATTGATTCCTCATTGTTTCTTTACATGAAGGAAGTGACTTTGAAGCTGTGACCCGTCAAGTGGTTATACCACTCGGAGTGACATCTGTCACTGTCCATGTTGCCATCAATGACGATGACATTATTGAGGGCAACGAGGACTTTGTTGTTGCCTTCACTATTATTGACAATATGGAGGCTGGTGTGGTTACCACGGCAACAGGCACGAACACTTCCACCACTGCAGTGACCATTGAAGACAATGACAGTGGGTGCCATACCTAGTACAGGCAGTGGGTACAGTGGTGCACGTACGTACATGCGTACGTATGACTGCAACCTTACTAGTGCCCTCTTGCTTGTAATTCATAGTGTCAAACACAGCTGCATATTTAGTGATGGAAAATAACCACACATTGGATGTCTATTGTATTGTATTGCATTGTGTACTAGGTCCTTTATTAACATGAATGCACTTCACACAAGTCATACTGAAATGTGTCCAGGTGCAGTTGGGCAAGGTCTACACTAGCAAGGCCTGTGTTCCCTTTTTCTGACATACCCACTTGTTTGGGGAAGGCAGTTCAAACTGGTGCTTACTACTCTTGTGGACGGAGTCACATGTCACTGCTCTACCTCTGCAGGAATGACGGTGGAGTTTGATAGCACCTTGCTGACGGTGCGAGAAGACGTCCGTATCCTAACCTTGTGTTTGGTGAAAACTGGTGAAGCAACCATTGAGAGCACTGTCGACATGTTCGCTTGCAACAAATCTCTTCCCAACCACCTTCCGGCAACTGATGGGGCAGACTACTCCCGTTACTCCCTCACACAGACAATCACCTTTGCCCCAAAAGTGACCAGAAAGTGTTTCTTGGCAGCCATTACTGATGATGAAGTGGTAGAAACTAGTGAGGTGTTTGGGGCATGTGTCAGAGCAGAGAGCGCCTTCACTGAAATTGGCCTAAATGATTCAATTACTGTTGTTATCGTGGACAATGATGGTGAGAGAGTTGGAGAGGGAGGTGCGGGTACATTATATAATATATAACTATGTACAAACTTACAGTAGATATTCTTTATTTTGTATGCATGTGCTGAAGTAATGCAACCCCTGCACTTGCACACATGTACGTACTGTACATACATGGCTAGTACAATGTGTATTTTTGTTTACGTACTTACGTATGTTTAATGTCATGCGTACTCCTTCCGTGCACTGAGCTGAAGGAATGTGATGTACATACGTACAAGTCCACTGGATTGTTCCTGCTTGATCCCTTTCCCTTGCCCTATAGTCGTGGTGGTGACGTTTGTAGAGTCAGTGGTCACAGCTGGGGAGAACCAGAGCTCGGCCAGACTGTGTGTGGCCAAGACTGGTATGCGCAATGTTGACATCAAAGTCACTGTAGACATATGCCCCAACCAGTCCGCCCCGGACATCATGCCAGGATTGAGTCCAGCTTCTAAAGGTGCATGCACATGCATGAGCAACACATGAACTGTCACTCTACATGCCTTTTTGAGAGGGTTTAGTACGTACATAAGTATGTTAGTGCATGGATAATTAACATTGCACATTGGTGTATATGATGGGATGCAACTTCATGGTGTTATCAATGTACGTAGGGTAGTTTTGTGTTTAATCCGTTAGCTGTCATAGTACGTACTTTCAATGTTTTGGGGTTGCAGCAGGGCTTCATACGGTCCAAGTATACGTATGTATGTAGCGTATGATTCTGTTTCCATCAACATAGGACACGACTTTGCATTTAGCCCAGCTTTGCTTGTGTTTGAAAGTCAGACCACCCACCTCTGTGCCTCAGTCAGCATGGTCAATGACTGCATGGAAGAAGGCAGTGAGTACGTGAACTTCTGCCTACAGACTGACAACCCAGTGCAAACAGTGGTTGGACACTACAGCTCAACTGCTCTTGTCATTGAAGATAACGACAGTGAGTCTCTCTACTTGTTATGGTAGTGACAAGCATGAAATTATTGAGGAAATGATCATACATACATATGGACGTA